>JACXGK010009947.1:7005-18976 GCA_016801125.1 Novumbra hubbsi
GGGTTATGGTGGTCTGGTGTATGGGGGTTATGGTGGTGTGGTGTATGGGGGGTTATGGTTATGGTGGTGTGGTGTGTTGTGGTGTCTGGGGGTTAGGGTTATGGTGGTCTGGTGTATGGGGTTTATGGTGGTGTGGTGTATGGGGGTTATGGTGGTGTGGTGTATGGGGGTTATGGTTATGGTGGTGTTGTGTATGGGGGGTTAGGGTTATGGTGGTGTGTTGTGGTGTATGGGGGTTATGGTGGTGTATGGGGGGTTAGGGTTGTGTTTGGGGGTTAGGGTTATGGTGGTGTTGTGTATGGGGGCCATTTATCTTTCTTTTGCTTGTTTGTCTTTAGGTCGTGTTTCTGCTGTTTTGATTTTCATTTGCAGAAATAGTAGAAAGATAAACACACCAGCCCAACACAGACTGGATGATAAACACACCAACCAGACACAGACTGGATGATAAACACACCAGCCCAACACCGACTGGATGATAAACACACCAGCCCAACATAGACTGTATGTCTACATTAGTGCAGTGTCAATGTTTTACACCAGATTACAGAATAAACATATCTTTAGGTTTGATTTGCGTATACCAACATATTATGTTACTATCATATGCATGAACGGTGTGATGAAAGAATAGCTGTTCCCTTCTTGATTTATAAATATACACTGCTCAAAAAATTAAGGCAACACTTAATTATCACAGTTTAACACAAAGCAAATGAAACTACTGGGAAATCAATCTGTCCAGTTAGTAGGCACAAGTAATTGTGAATCAATGTCACCTGTTTTAGAGCAAATGAAAGTGACAACAGGAGCACTGGGAACAACAAGACAACCCCCAAAAAGGGATTGGTTTTGCAGGTGGTGATCACAGACAATTGCTATCTCCCAGTACAGTCTCAAGAGCAAGGAGGAAATACCAGGAGATGGGCTGTTACATAAAGAGAGCTGGACAGGGCCGTAGAAGGGGATCAACCCTGCAGCAGGGCTGGTAGCTGCTCCTACTAGGGGGAACAGGAGGAGCACTCCTAGAGCCCTACAACATGTCCTCCAGCGGGATACTGCTGTGCATGTTTCTGACCAAACTGCCAGAAACAGACTCCATGAGGGTGGCATTGACGTCCTCTAGAGGGACCAGTGCTTACAGCCCAGCACTCTGCAGCTTGATTGGCATTCGCCTTAGTACACCAGAATTGGCAGGTCCACCATCAGCGCCCCGTTCTCTTCACAGATGAGAGCAGGTTCACACTGAGCACAGATGTGACAGACGTGAAAGAGCCTAGAGACACCGTGGTGAACGTTATGCCGCCGGCAACATCATCCAGCATGACCGGTTTGGTGGTGAGTCAGTGATGGTCTGGGGAGGCAGATGCTTGGAGGGTCACACAGATCACTCCACTTGCTAGCCAACGGTATCCTGACTGCTGCCCGGATGAAATCCTGATCCAGGTGTGGAGGTCCCCCAGGACACCATCTGCGGTCTCATCGGGAGCATGTCCAGACATTTTTGGGCATGCATACAGACACTTGGGGGCCATACACACTACTGAGTCACATTATGAGTCGCCGCTAAAGGAACTAAATCAAGTTGGAACCGTCTGTGATTTCTGTTGTTTACTTTGTTTTTTTTTGGTTTGAGTGGTGTGAGTCCACCCGCAATTGGTTGGTAATTTTGGTTTCCATTGACCATTGTTACACCATTTTGTCTTCAACAAATTACACAATGTACCGTAAAGATTTTGATCTTTAATACATTTAGTTCGTCTAGACCAGATGTGTGATCCAAGTGTTCCCTAAATTACTTAGAGCAGTGTAGTTCAATGTTTGTATTTTTTGTAAGAATTTTTTGGCAGTGCACTAAATGGTGTCAAGTCTTCATACAAAATGTGGGATGAAGAGAACCTGAGAAAACACAAAAGTAAGTGATGAAATTGTGTTTAAGGAAAACAGTCGTCCAACACCACACAACAAACATCACACAACTGGCCCTGTGTGAAAACTGTACATAATAACCGCTTGTGCCACCTTTAGCTGCAACAACTGCCACCAAACTTCCTATAATTGGTGATTGGTCTTTCACATCGCGGTGCAGGAATCTGGGCCCACTGTTCTTTGTACCATTGCAAAGGGTCTTAGAGCACGAACTGTGTGGTTAAGGTCCTGCCACAGCGTCTGGCACGTTCAGGATCATCGTCCTGCTTCATAACCCAATTACGCTTCTTCATAACCCAATTACGCTTCAGCTTCAGATCACAGGCTGATGAGCGGACGTCCTCTTGCTTCGTGAAATGTTGGATGAGTCATTGCTACACCCCTTGGAGGAATCATTTTAGTAGGCCAGTCATCGGCCTCACCAGTGCTCCAAGGTCATAGTGGTTCGCTGGAGTCCCAAAACTCATGGAAATGTCTTTCCACACTGATATAGCTCAACAACGTTTTTTTGATCATCTCTTCTGGTATTGGTTTTATCTTGGTGTGGTGTGTTTGTTGAGAACTTGTAGGCTACTTTGCATTGATCTGAGATGACAGTAATCAAGCCTGGGTGTTTCAGATCTAATTGAAGACAATGATCAATTTAATGTGGCTAATGGGTTGATTAACTAAGGGGGCTTTCACTTCTTCACATAGGTCCAGTAGGCGTTGGATAACGTTGTTTCCATCAAAAAATACAATTATAATTTAAAAATTTCAATTTTGCGTTTACTCTGGATCTTTTTATCTTATGTCACATTTTGTATGAAAATCTGAAACCATTAAGAGTGACAAATACACAATAATAGAGGAAATCAGAAAGGTGGCAAATACCTATTCATGGCACTATATACATACAATCCAAGTGATATATTCTATATTATGTATACATTACTAAATGAAAAAATGCCCAAATACCTTAAAACAAACAATGGATTAACAACTATAATCACGAAAGAGTTTGTAGCGGCTGGAAGGCGCAGTCCGAAACGTAAACATTTGCAAGAAGCCCTCATTGTTAAAACTGCGATCACAGACTGCACTTTTCTCCCCTTCACTCCCACCGTGTTAATTACATTATAATAGTGTCATCACTTGTGTAATTATACTGTAATAAGCACCCTGTAAAACCCTGTTACAGGGACACAGTGATTATGTGGGAGCACGTGCTGTTTGAGCTCGAGCCGGGTGTATCCAACCTCGGTTTTCAGCAAGACAAAGACAGAGGATCTCTGTAAGCCAAGTCACTGGTGCATCCCGTTTATTTAATTAAAAGTTAGCGGGTGGGAACTTACTATAGCTTTTCCAATTTTGTAATTGAAGAGAGAGTGAGGGAGAGCAAACAGTGCTTCGCTAAGGAATCAGTTGTTGTGTGACTTGAAGCAGTGATGGCACTGCGGTAGTCACTGTAAGAGGAAAGGGAGAGAGACACAAATCCATGGGGCAGATTAATTGAAATTAATTCATTATTATTTACTTAATGAGATATGTAATTACATCTACCTGCCGTGGTCTTGTTATTTGGGTTTTCGGTTCAGTGGATCACAGGAACCCAGAGTCAGCATCTCAATCGAGGTCACGTTGACAGGCTGATACCGACGGTAAAACATTATGCTGTACACAGTGCCCTGTCTTTTGGGGGCCCTAAGCATTATTCGATTTGGAGGCCCACAAACACCTAGATGTCCAGGTCTAACAAGCAGCCCGGGGCCCCTAGGCGGACAGGGGCCCTACGGGGCGGCCCTTATATTGCTTATGTCTAAGGCCGGCCCTGATTGTAAAGTACTCAACTCATTTGTGGTGTCATTTCGGTCAGGAACAGCGAAAGACAATCCAAATTACCGGGAGCTGGTCGTGCCCAATGAGGCGACAGCCACATGATGATAAGGGCTTGGAGTGGATGCTGTCCTCCCACACCTGACTGCGTACTGCACAACCAGGGCCTTCAATGCCGTCCCAAAATAGGTCTCACTCACTAAGTGCAATGCTGAAGGCGAAGGGCAGGACTTCTCCACTGGGCGATTCATAACACTTCCATTTTGAAGAGCCGAAAAGATTCCGTCTCTCATTATGTCTGTGTGCTGCTCAGCAAAGCCGTCGTAAACTACTTTTGTCGTAGCCTGTGGTTATCTAGAACCGATGCGCTGCTGTGATGTAGGAATTCAATTGTGGTGTTTGTCTCGGTCAAAAAACAATAGCTAGATATTTTCGCCTGGTAGATCCTCTCACACTTCCCTCACATAATGGACCAAATGCATTTCCAAGGCCATGAACCACTATGGGAGTAAACGGTTGATACTTTTGGCTCTGGCCATGATTTCTGTAAAAACAAAACTGCCTTAATATCTGCATTACATTCAAATCACCTAGAGTCCTACCCAACACCACAGCAGTGTGTTTATGCTCAGGTGCGAGCACTTGCACGTGTGTTTGGGTATGTGTGTTTGGGTATGTGTGTTGGCGTTACTGATTGTGTGTCTATTTGTTTTTGTAGGTTCCGTCAGGCAGCTGCTTTGCTGTTTGTTGAATTTCATTTCCCCCTTGTTCAACCGAGTCAGTCGAAAACCAATTCTCTGGCAGGATGTAGTACCACTCTTTTTAAGAACCAGAAACCGATTCTAGATTGGGACTTTTGACTGAATGTGGGTGACATGGGTACTGAAAGAGGGTCCATCCAGCTGTTGACAGGATAATTGTCTGCTTTGACCTGCTCTGATTCTGACAGGTTACAGGCGAGGATGTTGGGATGCTGGTGAGTTGAGATCTGCCTGAATAGTTTACCGTTTGTTTTTCTTGCGTTACGGAGTAGGTGGGGGTCAAAGAAGGCACGTTGGGTGTTATTGACGCTATTCCACAAGGTGGACAGCACCATATTCCAGAGCTTGCCGGTTACATACAGGATCATGTAATGGGCATGACAGCGGAGGATGACAGAGGGTGATGATGGGCGTGACGGGGTCATCTGTGTCTCGCCCCCATCGGGTTGCGTTATTATGGTGAAAACAATGACACTGGCCACTTACTGGCGAGCGGGTCGTACAAGATTGGCTGTCAGAGAAATCCAATAATATGGCTTCTACTCTGCAGCGAAATTACATCTAAAATGCAAACTGATTGGGACAAAGGCCCCATATATAGATCCCACTTGATTACGTGGCTGATTTCCGGACAAAGGATAAGGTAATATTAAGACTAATTAGAAGGATGGGTTTGAGCAGGCTTCCCCAGGATCACATGCCCCTTAGGTCCGGGTAATTTGAGCTTTCCCCTTTTGTGTTTCATCACAAACCACAGCGGAATATGTTAATTTCCAGTAATAGAACCCTTTTATCCTTTCAGATCCACAGAATACATCTGGGTCTCTATTGAATAGAGGTGGCATTTAAATCGTTACGTCTAATAAAACATTTACATATCGCCATGTTAAATAATATTGCCATGAAGAATCATTTACCGAAGCATGTTACATGACTGTTAGGTGCCTGTGACGTTCACCTCGGCACAGCCAGGATCTGTGCGGGCAGTTTATGTATCTCTGACTTTTTGTTTTGCCGAATTGTCCGGGATGTACCCCATACTCGTTGTCTTTCATTGGTGTTTATCACACCTGTTGCTCCTTATGTTTGATCGGGTGTAAATGAATGTCCCCTTGTTTGGTCCATTGGTGTCTTTTGTTGTTGTATGTAAGCACACGTTAGGTTGGTGTTTTCTGCTGCGTTGTTCAGCACTTTCATTTATTGTTTATGTGAGTGCGTATACACACTGTTTGACTTCATTAAACTGAATATAAGTCTAAACAACGCCTGCGCCTGGCTCCTCCACAACCCACTGATTGTAATAATGATATACAGTACTGAAAGGGTAGCTTCATATAGAGCCGTCAAACCACATGTTTTCTGTTTTCTGCATGTTGTTTACAAGTCTTTTTGAAAATTGACCAATTAATAAGGGTGTTCTAAACCTTTAGGCCAATGACCATATCAGTTAAATCCAAAAGACAGTGACGTTAAAGGGGCAGTTAACCATAACACAACTACTAAATGTACCAATTACTAATGTTAGCGATGGTACATTTGATACACATTTTGTGGTAGGATCTACAGCACTTACATTTACATTTTAATCATTTGGCAGACACTCTAAACCCAGAGCTACTTACAATAAGTGCATTCCTCTTAAGGTGTCTTGGACAACCAAATCTGACAGTCATAATAAGTACCCTTCTTTAAAGGTCAGTGTCAGAGAGTGTTATGTGCATTTTTTGTTATCGGGTAGTGGGGGGTTAATTAAGGTTAATTAAGATACTCATCAAAGAGATTCATTTTCATATGCTTTCAGAAGATTGGCAGGGACTCCGCTGTTCTGGCTTCAAGGGGAAGTTTGTTCCACAATTAAGGTGCCAAGACAGAGAAGAGGTTTGCCTTGGCTGAGCGAGAGCTGCCCATATGTGAGAATTGGGTGACCAAAAGACACAAATTAACCAATCAGAACACACGTTAGGTGTTGAAGTGCATAAGCATAGCCAGCAGGTAGGATTGTGCAGTTCCCTTTGCTGCAACATAGGCAGGAACCTTGTAGCGGCCTTGTAGTGGATGCAAGCTTCTACTGGAAGCCAATGGAGCTTGCAAAGGAGAGGGGTGACTAGGGGGAATTTGGGACGGTTGAACACAAGACGGGTTGCCGTGATCTGGATCAGTTGCAGGGGCTTGATGGCACGGGAAGCCCATCCAACAGTGTGTTGCAACAGTCCAGACGGGGTCAGTGACTGGGTCAGAACCCGAGCCACCTGCTGTGTATTCTGTGGGTGTTGTTCAGCAGAAATCTACAGGAGCGAGTCCCTGCTTTGATGTTTGCAAGAATAATAGGTTCTTGTCGAGTGTCCGGTTGTGCACTGTGAGATCTTTGAGCTTTTGTACGCTAACCTTCTCTGGTTCAAACTGGTATGGTTCAATGTTACCATTACCATTAGTTACATATGTTTTCCTCCCATCACGATAACAAGTCATCTTATCGCTTATTTTAAAGCTAGAAGTATCCAGTCTACTGTGGGATAGTGTTTGGAGGGACATGCTGCATGTTGAATGAGGGGCCGTGACGGAGCGAGAACTAATGGTTTGTAATGCTGTGGTCTTTTAGGAAGAGAGGAAATGTTGACACCTCGTACATTTATCAATATCTCTGCTGTTAGGAACTTTGCTAAAAGATATGGCTCTATAAGGACAACCATGGCTGCAAATAAATATGACTGGCAGCTTAATCAGTAAAATGAGGAATCTTGGCTAAATGAAACAAATCATGACTGAATTCATTTTCCAGCTCGTCCGTCAACCCACACAGTAATTTAACTATGGGCATTTTGATGTGCAAAACAATAATGTCCACTGGCCAACAAATCTCACTGCACTAGAAATCTCTCAGAAATGATTAACACCACCTAAGGTCCCCCAAGGGACAAAGTGCTCCTTTAATATAAAGGCCAGAATGATGATATTGTCACAGTTCATGGTGCTGTCTGGGTCATTGGTCACAAATGTTTACGCAGGGTGCAAAAACAGATATGTGACCTTTGGCAACGGGAGATTACCACAGAATCTTGGGACTGTCACGTAGTGTTGGGTGTGAAGGTTTGATTAAACATGTTTTCACGTAAGTAATGTGTTTTGCAGCCGTGTTTGGGTTCTCGTTTAAGGTCTTAATAATTTAATCTATTTCTTTTGAATTCTATTGCTTATCAATTTTTGTGTCGCAGGCACAAGGAGATATTATTTATGCTAGTTGGCAGTCGAATCAAAGATGGTAGATGGAGCCTGTTTAGAGATGTAAACAGCTGGATTAGAGATGATTACGACCATTTTGTTTTGTTCCATTTGGCAAACTGATTCTAATTACTGGGGAGTTACAAGGTACACCGCTCTTGAGAGGATATAGCTCAGGTTAATTCCTACCAAAAAAATGTGTTTCTTAATTAATTCCTGGATATCACATGAGATGCAGTGTGGAGAATGTACTGCAGCGACAGCGTCTGTGGTGATAAATGCCATGCAGCTCAGTGAGAGAGGCCTCAGAGGCTCGATCACAACAGCACATTTCATGGTCACATTTTATACTGAGAATAGTACAGATTTTTTAACATTGACATTTGGAGGTATTAACATTTAGATTGAATGTATCATTCTTGTTTAACTGTAACATATCTGACGGCTGTGAAACAGATAATACAGAATTTGTCGTATTTTGGAAACATTCCTTTGATTTGTGACCAAAGGAAAATGTACTTGCTGAAAGTATGTTTTGAATCAAACTGTAAACTGCTAAACCATGATACACTATAACTAAAGAAATGTTGTGCCATCCGTTTCTATCATGTTTAAATCCTCTTCAAATGTTAGGTGGCACTTGCCACATGATGGCAATCGCCAGTGCAATTCAAGGACGACCTTCACTGTTGTTTGGTTTGGTAGCCCCTTAGGCAAAATCTGACAGTTTGAAAGTATGGCCATACAAGACAAGTCTAATCTTTCCCAACAGTCCCATGCACCGACACGTCAAACCTGCAGATGGGATCTAGTAGCGCCAGTACTGAACTGGACCAGACATCGGATAGAGGGTCTGATTCCTGAGACGTGTGTAGAACATGTCTGCATGAGGGAAGCAACGGTACATGGTATGTTATCGGACCATTCTGTAAGGTTCAATACGCACATGCACTGGGTTGTGATAGGGGGTCATCGGGTAACACGGACACGGGTACCCTCTGTCCCCGAGCAGCAGGCCATCAAAATGCCCTTGGGAAGATGCTCAGATGTTCAGCAAAAAGTCGCATAGCAAGGCGAGTGGTATTGGAGACGTCTGGCCCCAGAAGCCGGAAAAGATACTGAATTCCCCCCCAATGAGAATCGATATATTTAATATAGAACCTCATTGGAGTAAGTTAGAGGTTTGTACGGTCTCTAAACACCCTCGCCACACGGAGTGAGCCTCTCACAATTCGTGCGCCAATGTCGATTGGGTCTTCCAAATTTGCTGGCATTTTTCCCGACAAAATTGTGGGCAGAGGGGCGGTGCCTTTATAGGGTAACAGCGAGGTAAAACGTATTCACCTTTCGTAGTACAGGTTATCAGGAAGTTACACCAAACTTCACGAAGTTACTCCTGAAGTTACCTCAAAAATCCAGTTACCTCGCTTCGTAGTATACCCCTCAGGACAGTCATCTGTGATACGACCAAACAGGACTGAGAAATGGCAGGTGTTTGTTGGAGGCTTTTCCCGTGTGTTTTTGTGTTTTTCACCCTTGAAATGGGATTCCTTATTTAATTGTCATAAATGTGGCCAGTTTAAAAGAATTCATGCAAAAAACACATTGGTTGTTTTTTTATTTTTTTTGTTGCCTTGAACAGATTTTAACCTCGAAGCAGGAGGACTCTGCATCCTTTTTACAGTCAATTTAGAAGACAGAGGATTCTGGCTGCTGTTCATAACATAGAATATATATTTGCAAATGTAATCATATAATGAAAAAAAAACTATATGGATGCAATTGGGTGGATGTTCTGTGTTTGAAATGTTTTTATGGATAAAAAGGTTGCCCAAGGTAAAGTGCTGCAGATTTTCTTTAGGCCAGGAGTAGACAAATAAAGGGCCAGGGCACTTCAGTTCGTCCCAATTAATGTTTTTTTGTGGTTACTAAAAGCACTCCAACCTCTCAAAACCTCAAAGTACAAAATAATTATTCAGTAAAAACTGTCTTTGTTTTTTATGAACCTATTTTGTACTGCTGTCATTCTCGGCCAGGTCTCTCTTGGTAAGAGTTGTTCTGTTAAGCATAATGTGAATAAAGAATCTAAACGAGAAAAAGTCTCCTGCTAGGAAGGTTGCAGATGCTAATAGAAATGTTCATATTCTGCAGATTAAAAGTAGGCAAATGAATGAATAATCAAAGCCATTTTAAGAAGCAGTTTTGTGTTGTTGTTTGTTTCTTACCTCGTCTCGACTTGATCTTGAATCCTAAACAAAACTTAAAAGCCAATTTTCCTGGATGTTCTTTTCAGTGGCCATGAAGATTTTGTAAACCAGGGACCTGACACGTATCTGAAATAATTATGTCGTTCCTGCGAATCAGCCCCTGCTGAGATTAGCCTGAAGGGAGCGTGTCATGCGGTGAAAGGAGGGTTATTTTTATTGATTCCTCGAGATGCGAGATGAGAAAGTGGTCGTGCGTACTGCTTCTTTTCCTCTCTTCCTGGGTTGGTCTTTTCTGTCGGGCTCTTCTTCCATGTTGGATGTGCTAATGCAATCTCCATTTAGAAAGACAAAGCATATGCTCAATGATGCCTTTTAGCCACAGGCTAGATTATATCTAAAATTAACATCCCATAGTTCATTCAGAATGCCATGAAAACAGGGCTTTATGGTGATGAGAGAGTTTCTGAAGAGCATGTGTGGAACAGCAGTCATCATAAGGCTTTATTTGATAGCGCTAATGAAGACGAGCATTATTACCGGAGCGAAAGATTAGAACACGTTTTATTTCTTTAAGCAGTCTGTTTATTTTAGAAGCGTAGTCACCATTTGGCACTGCCAATGTATCAGGACCTCCTATTCTGACACTTTAATGGAGAAGAAATACTTTTCACCAGCAGTGGCCACTCTGCCCTAGATCCCCATCATCCAGAATGACAAAATGGACGTCATAATTACTTCATCTGGAGCTAACAGTGTGTGCTGCTGCCAGAACGGAATTGCCTCCTCATCAAGGGAGCAGAAGGGGAAGAGGAGCAGTCAGTCAGTCTGACCCTGCCCTGGCTGGCTGTCAGTCTGCGGTGTCTCTGGACCCCAGCCTGCCTCTTGAGTTGCTTAGGTTGAGCGCGGTGCTTACAATGCCAAGGTTGTCGGTTTGAATCCCACAGGGGACCGATAAATACTCGCCGTCACTCTTGTAATGTGCACTGGTTAAGGGCCTTTGCTAATTGGCTAATGATAGACATTTAATTGCCGTCTCTCTTCATAGTGGAGCAGCTCCGGTAATGAGACGCGCTGACTTTTATTGAGAATGGTGAACACCGTTTAAAGTGCCTCGGGGTGACAACAGATGTATTAGCAGTAAATAAACACTTTCATTGCCAAACACTGATTGTGATCATCCCCATGGCGACCACATTACATCCTTGATGTTGCATTATTCAAGTCTGTTGGCCTAACTCAGGTGTTCTGCATGGACCAGATGGCTTGTTTTAGCGGTAGTTAGCATTCAAACAATCAGAGAAGTCTTTGTCTAGCTAAGAAGTGCTCTGAAATCCCTTACTGTAGATGGTGTATTTATGGTTATCTAATAACGCCTGTGGTAGATGGAATATTAATGGTACTCTAAAATCCCCTATGGTAGATGGTATATTTATGGTACTCATATATTTCATACCCGTGTTGTACCTTCGTCTGTGTTCCTGTAGTTTTTTCCATCTAAAAAAGGGAGGATCCTGCTTGGCCACCACTTTTTCTGGTATTGATCTGACTTTTTTTCCGGCATTGTGCCGTAATGACGCGACATCAACTTCACGGCACGGAGAAGAAGTGGCCCCGCCAGGTGATGTCATAAAGCACGCCCTGGAGACAGAGTGCTGATTCCAAACTTTGCCTCCCAGCATGACTCAAGCCCACCTCCATGGACCTTGCCTTTGGGTTTATTCATTGAAGTTGTTTCACAGGCGTATGTGATGTTCTGTGTTTGGATGCTGCTATGATGTTTTGGTTCTCCTTCACTTCAGACACGGTCTCCCAACGGGTCACACCTGACTCATCAGACTGCCCTGTCTGGGCCAGACCCCCCATGTAGTATCCCCTGTCTGGGCCAGACCCCTCTGTAGTATCCCCTGTCTGGGCCAGACCCCTCTGTAGTATCCCCTGTCTGGGCCAGACCCCTCTGTAGTATCCCCTGTCTGGGCCAGACCCCTCTGTAGTATCCCCTGTATGGGCCAGACCCCTCTGTAGTATCCCCTGTCTGGGCCA
>JACXGK010009948.1:6880-19005 GCA_016801125.1 Novumbra hubbsi
CCCCCCCCCCCCCCCCCCCGGGGATGAAAGGTTAAGTAATTGAGGCAGGCGAGCTTGTCATCACGTTAGGCCCGGGCTCCCTGTAATTGTGAGGCTGCCGCTGTCAGTCCCCGTATTCGTCCAGGGCCCGAGCCAACGCCCGGGATAAAGTGCTCCGCCGACTGGAGATAATTGAAAATCCGAAAGGACTCGGGCTAATTTGATTACGCCGGGCAATTGCTGAATAGTTCCCATTTATTAAAGGGATTTGATTATGACATGCAGTCAAATCGGTGCGGAAACCGCAGGAGCTGCCCTCTTCGATGAGTGGCCCTTGCACGGAGGGAAAGTTGTGTGTGTGTGCGCGCACGTATCCCAGCGACTCACCGCGCCGGTTAAAGCCCCGTCTCCGGCGAGGTAACCTGACGCGGACGAGCAGCGGTCCGTCGGCGGGTGGATGGACCGCGAGTCCCTCTAATCCCCGTAACCGCTTCCGTGCCGCGCGGATTACCTGTGTTCCCTCTGCCCGCGTTCCGTCCAAGGACAAGGGCCACTTCACGACGCGGCCGCGGTTCTAGTCGGCCCGTGGCTTTAAATGCCATCCCGGGGGAGGGCGGCAAAGCCTGGCCGCCAGTCGCCCGTGTGCGCCACGCACTCCTCCCAGCATGCACCTCCGGGGCCGCACATTTGGATGAGGGATTAGGAATCCTCCGTTCAAGCCGTTGACATTTGAGCGAGCATTAGTGAAAGTAGAACCGATGTGTCTTTCTGCGATGAGCGAGGCGATTCCGTGCAGCCGCGAAGTCTGTCCAGGAGGGAGCAGTCTTGTGCCTGCGTGCGCGTGTGTGTGTGTGTGTGCGTGTGTGTGTGCGTGTGTGTGTGTGTGTGTGCGCGTGCGTGCGTGCGTTTGTTTGTTAGTGTGTATGTGTGTGCAAGATGTACATGGGTTTGTCCCTTTGTATTTCGGTGCGCAGCACCCTTAGTTCTGCTTGGGTGGAGGTTTGGAGATTCACAGTGGGGAAAAAGGGTTTTCTGTAAGGCAGGCTTTACCCAGTGAAGTGTCCCCGTTTCAGACGGGGCGGCCGGCTTATCCGCCGCGGCCCCTTTCCACTCCCAGCCTGCCCTGGCACAACCACTGGGCGTTCAGACAACGAGAGTGGCGAAAATGACACACACACACTCGCTATCACCCCGCTCTTATTGAACAAGTGTCAGGTCAACCGCTAACTGTAGGACCACTTCTGCTTCTGTTCAGTGTATTCAGACAAACAGCATACGAGCTGTGTTCATTGTTTTTTTTTCTTTTTCTTTCTTCCCCCTTCACATTCAGTGTTTGGAGCCCTGTCTGTGAAGTCAGCCTTGGGTAGCAGGAAAAACACGGTCGAGTTGAAGTTTTATTTATTTATGCCTTTTCTTTCCAGGCCTTTCAGTTGGGGTATGACAAACAGAGAGCATGCTGGTCTTACTGTGGTGTGCGGCGATTCATTTAGAATTGATTTCTGTATCGGTGTGGTTGGATTGTCTTTCGTCTGAGGACATTTCATACGAGCTCACGCGTTTATCTGGTCTCCATCTCACTCAAGGGTGGTTCTTTTTCTTTTTTTACGCGCTCAGTATAGCGGGCGGAGGAGCAGCAGGAACTGTGCAGAGGTCCCTCTATGATCTAGTTGTACTCCTTATGCTGTTTGGGTAATGAAACCAGACAGAAGACCAATCTTTGGCCCAGCTATTATCACTCCCATTGGAGCTGTTGCAAGCTAAGTTCCAATTTTAATCAGAACCTAATTACATTCAATAATGCGCATGTTCCTAATTGGCAATTGTAATTACCATGTAGTCCGGCACAACCGGTATGGATTGGACGTCTTTATCGGGAGCCGCACCGCTGCGTACTTTTGGATCATTGATCATAAAAGTCAATCACCGTACACGCATCACAGTTACTTTTTTTCTTTTATTAGCGCCGCGCAACACTGCAAGTTCTCTTTTTCGGGATGATTCCCCTTTTATTTATTGTGCTGAGCTGGTGCTATCTGCCCCAGACCCCCATTGTGGATACGTTGGAGCCAGTCAATACCTCCCTCTTCTGGCATCCTCCGTCAATAGTCTGCCCATTAAAATATGGAATTGCTTAACGCAACGCAGCAAGATGCATTTCACTTGCATGGGGACGCATATTTGCAGATCCACCCCCCCCTTTTCTCTCACCCCCCAGATCAATGGCCTTTTACGGCCTTCTGAAACCATTGTCTGCAAACAATTGGAAATCTTTGGGGGAGTATCGGGAGGGCAGAATGAGGGACGCTGGGTGAGGCGAACCGCTCCGACGCGTAGGCGAATTAATTACCCTTGTGAAGAATGAAGGTCTGCAAGATTTGCTTTTTGGGGCCATTATCAAGTGACACCGCGAACGATTGTTAGGCCCTCTATGGCTAATGTAGCCCAAACAATGCCTGGCCCCAGCCATCATATGGATCATTAGCAGCTCACCGTGGGACTCTGTCCTCTGGCGCTTCCCTCCTGGGGGCTGCTGGGGGCGCTGCATAGGGGAGGGATGGGTGTGGTACTGGCAAGGCCGCTCGGGTCCTCCACCTCTGCATCACCACCGGATCTCCAGTGGACTACGCCTCTCGGTTGCATGATAATGGGCAACTCGATTATACAGTCGTTTTGGGTTTGATGAACAGTCGAATACCAACAGCATGCATAACACAGTGGTGATTCGTGTTGGGAATGAAAATGCATTTCAATGTGATTGAGAATTGTTTCCTACGCTACCCAGTTTGAACAAACTCTGCAAATGGTTTGCAACCAGGAAATTACTACAATTCCAACATTGGCCCCAAGCGCCAGCCACAAAGTCAAAACCGCATTCGTATTTTGACAACAATGCTGAGCTTGTGGGGAGAAATCAATAAGCTATATCAACCTAATAAACCTACTGGACCTGGAGACAGCTTTCCAACAAGTAAGTCTAGCTAGCGGGCTATTTGATAAGGACATTGTCAATATCAAATTTCAGAACGGCCGAAATTATTTTGTAAAAAGTCCACATTGCACTATGAAGGCTTGGAAATATGATGACCGCTCAAGTAAATAAATATTGTGTATGAAACAGCGTTGCCATTATCTTAACCTCAACAAATGCACTTTCAGTGGCAATGTTGTCAGTATGAGCTCTCCACTGCACTCCCTTTACTTCACTGACGGGCTGCTTTGATAGGGATGATGTCACACACCGGATGTAGAGTATTGTAAAAAAGAAATGTAATAAAAACACTGCATATACATTTTGAGTAACATTCCCCTTTAAGGCCTCTATAAAGTAAGTAACATTACACACCAGTGTGTGAACACTTACAATTCTAATTGCTGAATTCATGCTTTCATCAGTCCCAATTATGCTAACACCATTATGTTTTCTTATTTTTCAGTATGGCGCCATGTGTTCACTAAACAGTGCTTGTGTTGATACCATGGGCACATTCCAACATATGTGCTGTAATAGGAAATACAATCGTGTGCTTGCCACAGTGCAGCCTTTAAGCTACCGTCAAATTCATGTTAACCCATTTAAACCGTTTACAGTGTATTGAAACTGTGTATGGACACGGAGACACTGTGCTGGAGGTTAGCGGCCCTTATCCAGCAGATCCACAGCAGAATGCTACCTCTGGTTCTTTATAGAGCTACTGCGATTGTTGATACTGTCCAACCTCATAATTCCTCTTTTTGGGGGAATTCAATTTTCTGCCCATATTGGTTCTGCTATTACCAAAGATAATGGAATGGAACAACCAACCCCCCCCTCCTTTTATAAGGTTCACAGTAAAAACACGAAAGAAAACATTTAACTTAAACTGTTTGTCCAATTTACTTGTCAACAAACAGGCAAACCATTTTATTTCCCTGCATGCTTTGAATGTACTGTGCATAGCACAGATTTATTTTTTAATTTTTTTTTTAAATCCACCGCCGAAATGAAAAAAGCACAAACAACAAATTGGCAAGGTGCTGATGGATTTTATGTACAGAGGCCATGCATAATACCCCGTGTCAAAAAAGCAAAGTGAAATTTCCTGTTAAATATGCAAAATCCCGCCTGTCTATTGAATGATAATGGCCCGGCACCTTGTCACGGGGTTGCTGACTCTGTTGGCTGGGCATCAAAGGCCCGTTGACTAACTTTGAAAAGACCTTGTGTTTCCTGACTCTGGGCTTTCCAAGATTGGACAAATGCAGCAATGGAGGGGCGTGCGAGGGAGCGGAGCGCCAGTCACGGCAACCCTAACCCGCCTGAGGGACGGGCGCCTTTTGAAGTGATAAAGACCCCTTCTCTTTCCGCTAGACAGCCGTCCCCTGAATATGGACTAACAGGCAGTGCGCTGTGATAGGTTCATGTTTATAAAATGGCCGTGATGTTTGTGCACAGCACGCCCCCCCGGGTTGCATTTTCTCCTTTAGAGTTAAACTCTCCCGAAGTTTTCCTGGAAAGTCACGAGTGTTCGCCCTGTGTGCTGTGTAGCGGCTGGCTCGCCAGGAGCTGTTCCACGTTGAG
Organism: Novumbra hubbsi; assembly: GCA_016801125.1. NCBI lineage: Eukaryota > Metazoa > Chordata > Actinopteri > Esociformes > Umbridae > Novumbra > Novumbra hubbsi. Next base: position 11,418 of record JACXGK010009948.1, read on the forward strand.
GCGGCTCGCCCCCCCAAACCCCCCCCCCCCCCCACACGTTACTCCACGCGGGTCGTCGTGAACTCAGAGTACCCCGATTTGCCGGAGCACCGTTAAGGCCCGAGTACTCTCGTAATGCGTCGCACGGCTGTTATGTCACGTGTATTAGAGGTGTAATGAATGGTCCGCGGAGCTACGCTGGTCCTGACAGATGTGCGGCGCTCGCTGTAATCAATGCCGAAGCGATGTGAATTCATCAGGCCATTATTCTATTACCCTAATCATCTGGAGAAGCCCAGACAAACTACCGGCTCCACTCACCGCATTGATCATGTGTAGGTATTCTATTAAACCTAATAATACACCTTCTTTTGGCTAAATCACCCCCGCACATTTCAATACCAAATGACTTCTGTTCGTTCTATTAAAGTGGAACTACTCTCAATTACGTATCATAGTCCTATTGTCTGATCCTAATGAAGATGAAACACTTTCATTTTCCCACTTAATTAGTTCATATTTAACAAAGGTGCTGCGCCATCACACTGGGAACGAGGCCCTCCACCTCCTCTCCCCCCACCCCGGACTCCTTTTTTAAGATCTCTTCATTTTTTTCTTCCTTTCTGTTGCGTGGCAGAACATAATCCCCTTGGATTCCTCCCTCAGATACGTGCTATAGGTTGTGTTATATCCCGCCTGTTCCTTGGTGACAACTCATTTCGGACAGGTTCCTCTAGTATTAACGCGGTGTCAACAGGTTCATTTGGTATAAACACGGTATCATCACATTCATTTGGTATTAAGGCAGTGCGAACAGGTTCATTTGGTATTAACGTGATATTAAGACTGTATCAACAGGTTCATTTGGTATTAAAGCAATATTAAGACTGTATCAACAGGTTCATTTGGTATACATGCAATATTAAGACTGTATCAACTGGTTCATTTGGTATTAATGCGATATTAAGTCTGTATCAACAGGTTCATTTGGTGTTAAGGCGCTGTGAACCCGTTCATTTTGTATTAAGGTGCTGTGAACCGGTTCTTTTGGTATTAAGGCGATATTAAGACTGTATCAACAGGTTCATTTGGTATATATGCAATATTAAGACTGTATCAACTGGTTCATTTGGTATTAACGCGATATTAAGACTGTATCAACAGGTTCATTTGGTGTTAAGGCGCTGTGAACCCGTTCATTTGGTATTAAGGCGCTGTGAACCGGTTCATTTGGTATTAAGGTGTTATTAAGACTGTATCAACAGGTTCATTTGGTGTTAAGGCGGTGTGAACCCGTTCATTTGGTATTAAGGCGCTGTGAACCCGTTCATTTGGTATTAAGGCGATATTAAGACTGTATCAACAGGTTCATTTGGTGTTAAGGCGCTGTGAACCCGTTCATTTGGTATTAAGGCGCTGTGAACCGGTTCATTTGGTATTAAGGCAATACTAAGACTGTATCAACAGGTTCATTTGGCGTTTATATGTGTTGCGGCAGGATTGAGCGTGTTGTGCCAAGGCGAGTTGATTGAAGGTGAATTGATAATGGCCCCGCTGCCTGTGTGTTGTGGCCTCTCTGTCACTCTCTGTTTACAGCGTGTACTCTAATAAGTCATTCATCTGTTTGGCTTGGCGGTGATGCACTTGTCGCTTTCATGTTGCGGCCTGCGTCTGTGTGTGTTTTCAAAGCTTCGGATGCTCTTTTGTCGAGCCTGCGTGTGGCAGCGGTCCACGAGGGCCTTTTGCACACGTTTCACCAGGGTTCGGTACGGCTGTCGGCAGCTTTCTCACCCGGACCGCCGTGGTCCAGACATGCCCCCCCCCCCCCGCCCCATGCGCACGTGCCTCTGCCCAGCTCTGCACCTTCCATGCCACCCCCGAGTTCCCCCTCCCCTCTCTCCCCGCCTCTCCCTCGTTCTCAACTATTGCCTGGGTCGTGTTGTGATTCATTAACATGTCTGAAGTGGACATGGTGGCGCAGACTGGAGGAGCCTCATCTGAATCAATGCCCCTCGCCTCCCAATCTGCCCTTTATCATGTTAATATGATTTCCATTGATGAAACGCTTTTTCAAAATGGCATCCCTCTATGGTTTTACATATTGACTTTTTAATTCATGGCCCTCAGTGCTACATCGCTCTTGTTGTGCCGCTGAAGTAAGTGAGAGAGAGAAGGAGAGAGTGCTCCCCAGATCAGAGACGGATGTTGCTTCAGTGAGGAATTGACTGCGGGGCACTGTTTGTGTGTGTGTGTGTGTGTGTGTGTGGCTGTGCGCGCCTGTGTTTGCGTGTGTGTGTGTGTGTGTATGTGTGTGATGCATGAGGGACAGTGTTTTTCCAGCTCTCTCTCTCTGTGATGGAGTGTGTTAGCTTGTTAGGCCCGGCTCAGAGCAGAGCAGAAGTCCATCTGAAAGCCACTGTGTCTGCCTCTATAGGGCCAGTGGAGCCGCCCTAACCAGCTCCAGTTTAACCCCTTATCATGAAGAGTAGTGTGTGCCTGGGCTGGCCTGACACTTCCACAGCTAGCTAATATCCTCAACGCCAGAACACTTTCAACTCCACTAGCCGGTGTTGCTAGCTATAAGTGTTAATAGCTTGTCTTGACAGTGAACAGTGTAGCAAAGTAATGGCTTTTAGCACTTACATTTACGGACTGACCGCTAAGCATTCTTGCAGTGAAAGTCTTGGCAATTGGCTTACTGTAGTTTGTTCAGTTGAATAAAGTGGCAAAGAAGCTTATTTTATTATGAATATAATGAATCCAAGCAAACATTTTGTGTATTGCATGATTTGGTTTAGCTGGTTATCACTTAGAAATCATGTTACTTGTTCAGTTACCTGTAGTATTTGCAGGTTTTAAAATCATGAAGTTCTACCTTCAGGTGATTGACAGGTGTCCTTAACATCCCTTAATAGAAAAAAGAACCTGGCTAAACTTAATCCTGTCGACTTAATTAAAAGCTATATACTCATGTGTGTTATGTCAGTCATTTTCCAATCACAGCCGTCAACCATTAGAAGTAGGTTCAGGCTTTGACTTGACACCACTTACTGTGTCTCAGCTCTTGCTATTGGGACTTGCCATCATACAGCTCCAGTAGCTCAACACAGAGCTGTGCAGATCTGTGTTGAGCTCACTGATTAAGCGATGGCTCTTCCCTCTGTTGCAAACGACAAGCTGCCAGGGACTTTGGTTTTAAATTGTGCAATTAGTGATCTGGCATGCTTTGCTTGGCTTCAGCAAGACTCAAATCCCAGGCCAGCTCCTCACTGATGCACAGTCGACAACAAACACTCCAGGAGCATTTGTCAGACAAATTTATCAGAGCCCAGGCTTTCAACTCACTTTCCGGCTACACTAACTTCGCTCAAATGCTTCGTTATTTACCATTTTACAGCTGGGTAAACAGTGGTGATTGAGGTTATGGTATCTGGTGCTGCGACGGCAATAATACTTCACATTCAAAACAGCGAGACTCTAGCCACGAGGTGAAAGTAATCACTATGCAGTTGATGCAGCCGCCCTAGTCTGTGACTATCTGCCAAACAGAGCCCGTCGGTAACAAAGAAATCTGGCCAAACCAAGGAGCAATAAAGGATCATCACCGATTACATCTCTTAAGTGGAACGTGCCATGCATAATGCGATCGACAAAGGCGTACGAAATTGATGAGGAACAGCACTTGAGTAGGTTGTGAGGCTACACGGTTGCCCCATGATCATGTTTCACTGTAATTTAGCATCATTTTATAACAGCTTCATCTAAGCAACCCGAAATGTAGATAACACTAAAAGGGCGATCTCCTTTTGATACATTCATGTTTGTGCTTTAATGGCATTATTGACACGTGCCGTTGGGTTTTTACGAATACTGGAACTTATCAGTGAGTCTCAATGACTAAAGATCCTCAGATATCAGTTTCCCCTCCTCCGGTGTTTGTAAACAAGTGAAAAGTGCATCAATGCCCTTATGCACCTCCTCCTTTAACGCGATGTCTGCCAACTTTTTGAATGGTCTTGACTATCAAACTGAATTAGTCCATTAAGTATTAAGTATGCTATTATATTTGTGTGTGTGTGTGTATGAATTAATTTCTGCCAGAGACCTTTAATGAAGTTGTAGTTCGGAGGATCCGTCGTGCATACTGAATGTGCCCGCTGAACAGCGTTGAGCCACAAGGCTACATCCAGGGGAAGGATGTATCGCCTGCGTGGCTTTGGTTGGTCACTGTGTCCATAGTTCTGTTTGTGTTAGAGAGGGTTCACGTCCCTCTAGTCCAATCCCTCTGCTTTTACCCACAACCGGGGCAAGGAGAACAGGGGTATTGTCTTAACGTCTGATTGCCCCCCCCTTTCTGCAAGTCTTAGATAATAGCCTTAATATAAATGTTTCTCTTTGAAGTTATTGCCGGGAATTGTAGATGTTCATGAAGAATTTGGGAGAACTTGTTGTCACACAGAGATTCTGTCGGACATGTATTTTTAATCACTATCTACGACTGGAATCTCTGTAGCTTTTAAAACATTAATTTGGGCAGTAGTGTGTTTTGAATGTCTAAAGCCAAGCATAAGGAGCCCGCAGTCTGACCAGCTGGGATTCCATTCTACTTGCTAGATAGATGGGAAAACTTGCAAAGTTGTAGAAAAGTAATACTCTGAATTACAAGTAGCCCATTTCCCTGAGCACCACCACTACAGCTGGATGCTAAACATCCGATTTCACATGAATAAAGTGTTACAGGGAACGACAACGCTACATGTTGAAGTTGATTATAAAAGGGTGTTTTGACACTGAATACCACTGTTGTAGTTTCAGTGGTAATTAACATGGTTATGCCTGAATTTGTGCGATAACCCTTTCAAATTAGATGCAATTTTCTGCTATTCATCAGGGGCAAAAAAACTTATATATTTTTTATTCCCCATACTCAACGAGAGGAGCGTGTTATATTCACTCATACAAGTCTAGCATGCTACACGCTAGGAAGAGTTCCATGGGTTAGCAATCTGCACAGATACCCAATTACCTGTGACTATATTCATGCCAAATTTATAATGAATAATTGTAAGAATTATTAGGAATAATAAACTTAACAAATGTGTTAGACAACCGTGCGAGGCGTGTTTCTACCAGGGAGTACCACAAATGGAGCCATCCGACATTATGACACGTCTTTTGTAAACTCCTGCCACGTGGCGTACCAGCCACCGTTCCCTGGTTCTCATCTCCGTGCATCCCAATCAGGGTTGGGCCTGTTGTGATGCGGGGGTGGGGGGGGAGGTGACGTGTTTGGACCACACGGCCTCGCTCCCTTCCCCTGCCCAGCTCCCAAAGCAGGCACAGCAATTACAGCCTCTGTCAGTCAGTGTCAGACGCTGCATCGATGATCAATCGTGACCGCTGGACCCTGGATATTAGACGCTTACGTAGCGTATGCCAGTGAGGTAAATCCTCCCCCCCGCTGCCTCCCTGGCCTGCTGTTCGCTCCCCTACCGTGGGACACGCCATTTTGTTGGCGTCTGTTTCCCCCCAAACCACGTGGGTGATCCCTCCTCCCGTTCCCCGTCTTCCTCTCCGAGTCACGTCACTCTGATGTTTTCCGCGGAAATGGGTGGACCTCGCGTTTTAACCCAGTCAGTCACCTGTTGAGGATCTGTAGACCAATCCCCTGTCTGAGGCGGTCTCTGAGCCCCGCTGTACTGGAGGACATCCCTAACACCTGTACATTTACACAGTCTGGGGTGGGGTGGGGGGGGGGGGGGGTCTGTCTCAATCCTCAGCTGGAGTATACAATGTAAGGTAACAGCCATACACGCTGACCTTAGAGCTGTTGTTTAATCACCAGGGCATTTTAATGGGTTGTCAGAATAATGAAATATGGTTGGAGGTTACCTGGTGCAAACATTACTATAAATCCCTCTCACACAAGCCGACGAGTGGCTTAATGGTTATAAATCATCACTTTGGGGAGAGAAAAATGACAGCTATTAAAATAATGAATGGGATGATTAATTTTTCACATTAAAGATTAAATGCTATGAGAGGTATCATCAGATATTTGAGCCGCCGTAAACGTTTGAAAGTGAGAGCTTATTTTCCCTAGTTTATGACGCCCTCCGTTTCTTCATTGTCATCAAAGTTTCTGCCCTTTTTTTTTTTTTTGCTGTGTGTGTGCGTGTGCGTGTGCGTGTGCACTGGCTGGGCTGGCATAGGCATTCCTTCCTCTTAATTTGTGCTGTTGTAAAAATGCTCAGAGTAGAAGGCTTGAAGAACAGTCATGGCTGCAGGCAGAACAGAGCTGCAGGCAGAACAGAGCTGCAGGCAGAACAGAGCCCCCTGAACCACTCTGCAGGGTGTCCCTAAGGCACCCACAGGCATCTTCAACCCCTCCCAAATTATTTCACTCCTCTAAAGCTGTCAAGGCCAACTTAATAGCAGCCAGAGGAAATGATAGCAGGCTAGTTTGGGGTTTGATTAAATCATTTTATCACCTCAGAACCCTAATAGCGATTAGTGACACAACGTTAGTGTGCTACCATGCTAGCCCCTGATTATTCAGGCTACTGTAAATACTGTATACCATACTAAAGATTGCAGGGGGGGACACATGTTCTGTGGGCTTTTCATAAATATTTATGTGGGGACAAACACTAGCCTGGTTTCCATCCAACTGGTTTACGCAAATACTTCACAAGCCTGATGGTGAACCTTCAAAATGTCGACAAAAACAAAAATACCCTAGCAAATGTGTGATATTTTTGTGCCAGTAAAACGCTTGAGAGAAATGCCAGTGGAAACATGTTCATGTGCGAAAATTGAAATGATAAATGTGCCACTCATCTTGGGGTTTTGCTGTGATATGTGGCGTACTCCTCCCACCATGACTTTTAGAGTCAGATTATATTACTACAAACAACTTTACAGACTTGGGAAAGGGCTCTGTGATAAGCCTAATGTGCCTTCTTTTCAATACAAATCAAGGGTCTTTATTTGGTATAGTGATAATTGATGCTTAATATGATAATTAATTAAATAATTATGATCATTTACGCTTGGATATCCTACATGCTTCTGCCAGCTGTTGACATGAGGTCCGGTAACAAGATGAGAATGGACATGCTTTTAACCTAACATCTTTGTAACTAAACAATATGTAGAGTTTAAAATGTGATGGAAACAGATTGAATTTGGACATAAAAAAACAAAGGAAGAAAGTAGTCTTTTATCTGGAACAAGACTGTGTGGTGGTCAAACACCACTGGTGTAACCAGTCTGTGTGGTGGTCAAACGCCACTGGTGTAACAAGTCTGTGTGGTGGTCAAACACCACTGGTGAAACAAGTCTGTGTGGTGGTCAAACACCACTGGTGTAACAAGTCTGTGTGGTGGTCAAACACCACTGGTGAAACAAGTCTGTGTGGTGGTCAAACACCACTGGTGTAACAAGTCTGTGTGGTGGTCAAACACCACTGGTGTAACAAGTCTGTGTGGTGGTCAAACACCACTGGTGTAACAAGTCTGTGTGGTGGTCAAACACCACTGGTGTAACAAGTCTGTGTGGTGGTCAAACACCACTGGTGAAACACGTCTGTGTGATGGTCAAACACCAC
>JACXGK010009949.1:0-10138 GCA_016801125.1 Novumbra hubbsi
GTAGCGAGGGGGCCCAGGGATAAAGCACGTAGCGAGGGGGCCCAGGGATAAAGCAGGGCCTCGTTCTGATGGGGTGAGGCAGGTTCTCACCCCCTACACGCTGCAGTCGCCCCCCCGTTGCGTGGTTCGGTGCGACCGGAGAGACCTGCTCACCGCAAGTCAACGTAAGGCCGACGCCACGGCGGCGATGACGTCACCCCAGCCTCGTCCCCATTGGCCCACCGTAACCAGGGTGCCCTACATCGGACCGGGCCTCCTGTGTAGTACCAGTCAGAGCTACTTCTCTGTAAAGGGAGAATGTGGTTTTCGGGGTGGTCCTTGCATGCTAGCAGTTTGCTAAGACACTCACGGTGCAGAGAACTAAATAATGCATGGCATATGGCTATGTCATCAAAAGATGATTAAGCTATTAGTTTTCTAGTTCCACACTTAAGAATGTGATTTGAATAACTCATCATGGCTCATTTTATAAAATATGAAAATGTAATTCTACATCATACATCTTGCTCAAATTAATGCTATCTAGCCTTGTAATCACTGTGTCAGAAATCATGTTAAATGAGGAGTAAAATTAAACATTATTAGATAAATGGCAGATCGAATTGACTATTATATGTTGTGTCACATCATATTAGTGATGCCGTGATTGTATGGTGAAGATAGGAAGTCAACTTCACATGCTTGGGTGGCGCTTTGGTCCTTTATGCAAATGAGAGAGTTCTGCCAATGTCTTCCATTCTTTCATTAGTGTGTGGATGGAGATTTAATCAGTATCCATGTCTTAGTTATTGATTGATCAGAATTGTCTTACTATTTTGTTGCCAATTGTTTATAGTAGTCGTATTGTTTATTTGTTTTATGGCACGGACAGTCAAAACAGGGTCAGTAGTTGAAGGCACTCTATAGCGGTGGGCATTGTAAAACAGGGTCAGTAGTTGAAGGACGTCTATAGCGTGGATGTTGTAAAACAGGGTCAGTAGGTAATGCCAGTCTATGGCTGGGGGTGGTGCAAAATATGGCAGTAGGTGAAGGCAGTCTATAGTTGTGGGTGGTGTAAAACATGGTCAGTAGTTGAAGGTAGTTCATGGCTGCAGGTAGTATGAAAAAGGAGCAGTACTTGAAGGCAGTCTATGGCTGTAGGTGGTGTAAAACAGGGTCAGTGGGTGTAGGAAGTCTATGGCTGTGGTGGTTTAAAACAGGTCAGTAGGTGAAGACAGTCTGTGGGTGTGGGTGGTGTAAAACAAGTTCAGTAGTTAAAGACAGTCTGTGGGTGGTGTAACACATGATCAGTGGATGAAGGCAGTCTTTGTTTGGTGTAAAACAGGGGAGTGGGTGAAAGCAGTTTGTGGGTAGTGTAATACAGGCCAGTAGGTGAAGGCAGTCTGTTGGTGGTGTAACACAGGTCAGTAGGTGAAGGCAGTCTGTGGGTGGTGTAAAACAGGTCACTAGGTAAAAACATTCTGTGGGTGGTGTAAAACAGGGGAGTTGGTGAAAGCAGTATGTGGGTGCTGTAATACAGGCCCGTAGGTGAAGGCAGTCTGTTGGTGATGTAATACAGGTCAGTAGGTGAAGGAAGTCTGTGGGTGGTGTAAAACAGGTCAGTAGGTAAAAGCATTCTGTGGGTGGTGTAAAACAGGGGAGTAGGTGAAGGCAGTCTGTGGGTGGTGTAAAACAGGGTCAGTAGATTCACATATTTGACTCAGATCAAAAGTAAAGCACAAACAATTGGCTAGGATGCCTCTTGGGTTACTATCAACCTAACCTGTTACTGAACATGTTGTCCCAAGGTAGAAGTTGACAACAGATAGTTTAAGGTAAAAGCCCAATGTACCCTTTTTGTTAAGTTCTCTGTCTTAAACATAGATTTGAAAGAAACCTTCTTGTTTTATATTCCACGGAAACAATTTGGTGCTCTGTCATGATTAGGACTGATCTTGGTGGTAGGGTTAGAACAGATCTTCTAACATGGTGGAAGGGTTAGAACAGATCTTCTAACATGGTGGAAGGGTTAGAACTGATCTTCTAACATGGTGGAAGGGTTAGAACTGATCTTCTAACATGGTGGAAGGGTTAGAACTGATCTTCTAACATGGTGGTGGGGTTACTGTATGTTTGACACCCGTTGAATATATTGAAAATGTTTACACCTTTAGCTTAAAGATGCACTCCAGAATCTTAAACACACCCATTTGTCAGCATGCAGAGCAAGTTGGATCACACATATCGGGACTCACTTTGGCTCACGGGCACCACTTTCTAAATTGCTGAAAGAACCAAAAAAATGAACTAAATCTCTGGCGAGTCCCTTTAATACTACAGTCCATTCAAACAGGCTCGGCGTCAGAGGACCCTGCTGCTGTCATTCCGTGTTTGTTAGAGTACATCATCATCATTAAAACCCTGTCCAGATTTTACTGGTTTCCTTCCACTAGGTATCCGTACCCAACAGCACCCTACCCCCCCTCCACTTTTCCGCTCTCCGCTAGGGCCCGGCTCAAACAATAGGGACTAGGGTGCCGTTGGGAACTCGACGTTGGTCTACTTCAGTTTTACTGTCTCATCATTATAGTGAAGTTGAATAGGTCAATGCTTGAATAGGTGAAGAGGGTTGCTCAGTGGCTGGCAGCATATTACATGCTTAACCTATCATATTCGATTACTGTAGTGGACGAGTCGCTTGACCTTTTACACAGAACAGCTTGCTCTCTCTCGGAGCAGGGAGCCTAAACGCAATGCACGGTATATTCCTGGGAAAGGGAAAGGTTGTGGAAGGCCCGTAAGGATATACTATCTTACTAATGATGGATTTGGAACAGCTTTTTGACTTTTGTCCGTAATTACTAATGTTTTACGGTTAGCCGATTGCCCGTCTCTGCTATTCACATCGGAAGTGCATCAGGAAGCGTGGGTCTATGTCAACTGGGCATTTCATTTCATATGACCACGGATGTCTTATTGCAATATTGACTGGGTGTTTGTCTTCAGACGTATCTCCTGTGGCTCGGACGTCGTCACGCGTCCACTTTTATCTTTTGCCATCGGCCAAGTGTCAGGAATCGGGGTAATGTAGTGCACGATCAACTTAGGAAAGCCCTGTGCCCCATTATCCTTACTGTGCTCAGGACAAGACAGCCACTCCACCCCCGTCAGGATAATGCCGCCCGTCTATTAGACGGATGGCCAGCTCAATTGGCTCTTTGCAGGAGCCCCCACATACAATATTCAAGCCGAGCTCCATGTCCTCGTTTAGGTTGCGACAATGTTATTATTGCATTAAAAACATTAGTCTACAGTGAATTTGCTGCGTTATTAGTGGTTTGACTGACCCTGAAAAATGCAAAAAACAGGAAGGCATTTGAGAGTAAGTGGAGAACCTAGCGCCGGGTGCCACCGTTATGAATGAATAAATGATCGCGCTGCATCTCCTAATGGACGGGGCTGCTTAAACATAGCATGCGTTATTTATTAACCAGGGTGTACCAGACAGATGAGAGACAGTAGTATTTGGAGTTTCTGTCAGCCAGATTTCCGTTCCCTGTCTCTCCGCCATTTTGTCAACTGTGAAGTAGCCGGAACGACGAGGCCGAACCGGTTGCTGCGTTGCTCAGCCTCTTGCCGCGTTTGCGTCAGTAGTAGAGAGCCATTTGCATTCGCCTCGGCAGGCGACGTGTGAAGTTAAGTATTCAAACCGCCGCCCCAAATGCTCAGGTTACCTGCTGTAGTCCAGTTAAGCGGAGTGTCTAGGTCTGAGAAGGGAACATATGGTTGTGATTAGGCAGACTCCTATCAAAGCTCCCTAAACATTAGCTATTCAACTTCCTCTTCCTCCTAGATTCATGGGGCTTACACAGACGCTATTTTGGACTTTAAACAGCCTGATAAAATACATTGGAAACGGGACAGCGATGTAATCGTGTCTTGTTGGGTTATAACCTCACTCTCTATTTTTCAAGCACTTCTAATGGGGCTGAGGCAAGAGGAGCCAAGTTGTTTGTTAACGCGGCCGAGATTCTCCGTCTGTCTTTAGCTTTAACTCCTCTGTTTTAGTAACTGGTAATAATGTTGTCTTACGGGCCTCATCTTTCGTGACAGTCGTGTCCTTATAGCAGACATATATTCGGGTGGCACTCTCACACACACTCACACACACACAAACACATATAGGCAGGGGCCCAGAACATTCACAAGGCTCTGCGTTGGTCCACTGGGTATTCCTGCTACTCCATTTGGTTATATTCTAAACTCTGCCGTCTCCCCAGAGGGGCATTGGGCCGACCCCTGACCTGTTAACACCCCATGGTTCAAATGGCCTAATAACCAACACGCAGACACACATATTTACCGGCATGCATAGCCACACTCTTATAATAGAGAGTAACCGCTGTGAACATTAGCGCTGATTTTCTGCTCAATCAGGTTCTGATGTCGAGCAGGGCTTGCACCCAGGAGAAATAGCACGCAGTCCCACAACCTGCCCCCGCCCACAACCCTCCGCCACCCGCCCCGGCCCACAACCCTCCGCCACCCGCCCCGGCACACACCGCCAGCGGAGACCCGATTCGACTGAACCCAGACAGTGTACTCTGCATGAGAGTGTGAATGAATGCCAGATTAGCAGAGCAGGCATATACATTATAAAAGTTGCCAGTCCCGGGCGAGGCTCTCGGAGGCTGTCTCAGCGGTGCTCACGGGGGGGTGGAGCTTTGGCAACGGCCAGGGGAGCGCCAGTAAACACCCGGGTTACGGCGGCGTCCCCAGTGCCACCCTGTTTTTCCGGTGCCCGGTTACAGATAGGGCTCTGGTCAGAGGGAGGGCACTAGGAGAAGGGGTTGTGCCCCAGCCGCAGCGCTGTGGATAGTACAGGGGGCTGCAAGTGGATTATAGGAGGGATATTAACCACAGCTCAGAGATGGAAGGTGGCACAAGGAACGTGTAGAAGCCACACACACTTGACTCACCACTGGTCCCAACACCATTTAACCACATTAATCAGCTGAGGACGAACATTGGCAGATACAACAGATGTAGGTGAGAAGTGGGTAGGCTGTGGTCTACTCCCAGGTTTGGTTCTGCTTTGGGAGGGGTTCTACTTCAGGTTTGGTTCAGCTCCCAGGTTGGGTTCGGCTTTGGGAGTGGTTCTGCTTTGGGTTTGTTTTGTATCCAGTGTGGTTCAGCTCTGGGTTTGATTTTGCTCCGGGTTGGGTTCGGATCTGGTGTGGTTCAGCTCTGGGTTTGGTGCTGCTCCGGGTTTGGTTCTGATCCGGGTTTGGCTCTGATCTGGTGTGGTTCTGATCCGGTGTGGTTCTGACCTGGTGTGGTTCAGTTACGGTTTTGGTTCTGCTCCGGGTGTGGTTGACTCGCTGATAAGAATTTACGGAAAGTTAGACGTGAATTGAAACAATAAAAACATAAACCTAAAACTACAATCTTATTTGCCAGGGTGACATTGCAAATAAAAATTGAGAACTGGGGAATACATTTTTTTTAACTGCAAGTGTGGTTTTTCAATGTTTATCGCAACAACAAACAATGTCTGTTTCAGTAATGTCACTCTCAATGAGAGTAACAAGGTCATTTTCCCTGAGCCCTAACAGAGAGCATACGTCGGTAATTTCACATTCAACAAAGCACATCGCATTTAAATTAAAGAGGTGTATGCATTATGTATGCAGAAGCAGTGCTTGCCAAAAGCGGTCAGGTTTCTCTGTCAAAACTCGCCAAGTATCGCATCGCAGTTTCACACTCCTAATGACCATCTTTCCTGAGTTTCTCACCAGTTGCAGTGCGCTCAAGACGTGATTAAAGAATCTTCTCCGTCGGTAGCAATGGAGCTTCTTAATATGATCGCCCTGTTGCACGAAAAACATGTAGCGTTTTTTGAGGTTTGAAGAGGCTTCTGAAGTCAGTCATTTGCACTTCAGACTGTTCCAATTTAGACTCAATGTTTCTCTTATCAAAAAGTGTCATCCCTCATAGAGAAATACATTTATTATCTATGCAATTTGCCTGTTAAATTCCACTTGTCTTTCACTTTTAACACTGACTTTGGAACATTAACTTCTTTATTGAGAAAATATGTACCTGTCTGTGTTATGTCTGTACTGCTTCTTTTAACTGATAGCCACTCTCAAGTGAACTGACAATCACATGTAAATGCACCTCACATTTCATGTTGTTGGGAACTGTTTTTCCGTTGTTGTTGCAAACAGTCTAGAATTATTTTCTAAGGTACATTTAAAAGACAGTTAATTAAAAACTGAAGATGTGTAACTATTGATCAGAGCCAATTAATGTGATAGGGACATCATATCCAACTTCAGGCTAGTCATCAACTGTGTTTGAATGGTTCTGTGTGGGTTTGGACTAGGTGTTGAGTGCTTTACCAAGCCAATGGTTGTGAGTTGGTATGGACCAGGTGTTGAGTGCTCTACCTAGCCAATGGTTATGTGTTGTTATGGACCAGGTGTTGAGTGCTCTAAATAGCTAATAGTTTTGGATCACTACAAGTCATGTTCCTTAATAATACTAGTTTATTCATCCCAATAGGGCATTAGATATGTTTAGATATAAATATACTTTCAGGTTTCACATTTTTCTTTTCAACATTTCCACCTTTTTTATGTGGCAAGCATGACACACATTTCGTCTTATTTTGTAATATAATTGCAAAGGTAAAAGTTTACAATTTAACGATTTATCCTCGAAAAGACTGCAGGCCCGATATTCACCATTTCAATAACTAATGGTTCTAATGTAAGTTTACATTGTGAACAAAAACACAAAAACACTGGGACCAAAAACATTGGGAACAATAACACTGTGAACTAAAACACTGAAACAAAACACTGGGACCCAAATCACTGTGAACAAAAACACTGGGAACCAAACCACTGTGAACCAAAACACTGTGAACCAAAACACTGTGAACCAAAACACTGTGAACTAAAACACTGTGAACCAAAACACTGTGAACAAAAAAACTGTGAACAATTTTGTTCATTAGAACTCTTGCCTGCCCATTATCTACCTCAGTCCATCTTCTTGTTCTCCCACAACCTCCCCTCTCTCCTCTCCTCTTTATCTCCCCTGTGACTTTGCCCCCCCTCTCCCCGCATCTCCCCCCTCAAAATCTCCCATCTCCGCTCTCTCTCACCCATCCCTCTTCTTTCGCTTTTACCTTTCTCTATCTTCCCCCCTCCCTATTTTCATCCCCCTTATCTATCTCCCCGTTCTCTTCCCTCACCCGTCTATCTCCTGATCTCCTCTTTCGCTCTTTCCATTTCCCGTTCTCTCTCCCTCGCTCTCCCTGCGAAGACGCGTCTTATTAAGATGACAACTCGGGCTGAACCAACAGCAGTGACACACGTGGCGTAGTGAGTTTGTTTTCTTCGCTAACATTAAGCTACTCTTTAATGCATTCGCGGCATGGGACCCGTTCAAGACGCCGAGGATGAATACAAGAGGCGGATCTGTCGGTTTCCCCTGAATGGGTTCCAGCGTCGTGAATACAGGACTCCAATCTAACGTCAGGACCCTTGACTTCCTTAAGTCAATTATCGTGTGCGCCGACAATCAGCAAACGCAACCCTTAATAATTAATTTGCTTATTTTGACAGATTACTCAAACACACCTCAAAGTAAACACGTAGGAACGGAAACTGATGTGAAGCGCCTGTCTTTTCGCGAACTGTTGAAATAAAGACGCTCTGGTCTGTGAAGACTAAAATACAGTACAAAGCCTCAGGTTTGGTTCTGGCACTCGGTCCTCTGCCTGCTAGTTAATCTGTGGCACGCAGAGGAGATTGGGAGTAATTGCTAAATATTCCTCTTTGTTTCAGGGACCTTTGATGATCCCAGAGCTACACAGCCAGGCCTTTATCAAAGCAGAGAGTAATTAGTAGAGGAGAGAGGAGAGGAAGGAGAGGGGAGTGGGGGTCGGGGCGGGGCAGGGCGGGTTGGGGGGGTGGGTGGGGTTTGTTGGGGGGGGCATTGCCATGTAATTTGGAGATTTCAGAATCTATCTTCTGGTAGGAGAACATTTGTTCTTGAGGCATTTTATTGTTAGTTTTTGTTCTGTTAGAAAGAATTTGCCAAAGGGAAAACCTGTTACATTTGTATTTTTTAATTGTTTAGAATTTTAACAAAAATGTGCACATTATACAAACTGAAAAGTGACACTTGTGCACGTGTTTGTTTGAGTGTTTGGCGAAGTGCCATTGTGGATGTGTTGTCATGTTTGTCTGTGTGTTGTTACCAAGAAACAAGTTTAGACTTGATGAAAAAAATCCTGGATATTTCTGCTCACTGACAGTGCAAGAGAAAATTTATTGATAGTAGCCTTCTGAGACCAGAGAGTTAGAGGGTCAGGGTATACCTGAGACCAGAGACTTGGATGGTCAGGGTGTAGGTATGAGACCAGAGAGAAAATCTCTCTTCTTTATCAGAATGGTGTCAGAGGAATTTATTTATTAGGAAGTATGAACTCTAAATGGGCCTGTCTGTGTGAACCTATTCATGTGGTCAGGTCATTTATGTGGTCAAGTCAACACTCAGGAAGCAAAGCATTATGCCGTGTGAGGTAATGATATTATTGGCTGATAATTCAGCAGAGCTATTCCATCCTTATTGACTGCACCGTGGAACTGGTGTCAGATACACCATGCCGCATGACAAGCCTGTCTCAGTATGTTTCAAGGCAGATTTTAAATATGAACGTAGTGGTCAAATATTCACAGGCTTATTGTTCAAGTCCTGGTGTAGATCTCTGTGTTCCCCCGTGGGGGTCCGTTGACGCCCCGTCACTTCAGACCGTCGTAGAATCGGGGCGGTGTGTGATTTGTTCCAGATTATTGCAATTTCTGGGTAGATTGTGAACAATTACGTGTGCAGTGCAATTGGGAGTGGATGTGCCCCTGGGGGGAGCAGAGGCTCCTGAGACTTTCCTGGACGTACTCCAGCACACAAACAGCATGTCTGCAGCCTCACTGGTAGAGGAAGAGTCTCCCTCACCCCAAGGCACACAGACTGGCTGAATGTCTCACATCCTAAATGCAACGCGCAAAAAAGAAACCTTCTCTGAAGCCTCGACTGTGGGCCATCATATCTGTGGTTGGTTGTTGGCTGAGTGGGTGAACACTTCTGGGTTTAAACTACCAGCCTGTACGTAGCTGTTCCACAGCCTGAACGTAGCAGGTCCATCATCACCACAACACTTCCGAAATGTGATTGGCTTTATTGGCATACAACCTTTAAAAATTGCCGTTATTTGCGCACTTGCTTGCCAAAGTAGTATATAAATTTAAGCAGTGCTATAACACAATGAAGTTACTTTCCTAATCCTGCCCTTTTTCCCCCATTGCTTTACTACACGAGAAAAGAAAACGTCTGAATCTATTTTGGAACTGAAGCCACATTGTTCTACACATATTAAAGGCAATTTAAACACCATGCCTCTAATCAAATCCAAATGAGAAGTGTAAACCGCCAATGAAATCACCATTCAACAGGATGATTGACAGCCTCGTCCCTGTATAAGGCACATTGATGATGTTTCCAGAAGGTTCTCAGCACAGACCGATGCTGACTTTACCGATGCATGCAATTTGCTAAAGCCCTCGTGGGACAAATTAAAAAAGAAAAAAAATGTCATGTTTTATTCGGGTCTACTTTAGGTACACTTGCAAGGGGGAAGGTTGCTTCTGACCATATCTCCTTTAGTTTAATTTTTTATATAAATATTTTATGTTTTTTCTTTTTTACAAACTTTACCACAGTATGATTCCTGCATTATTGTCAATGGGATATGCCCTTTGAGAAACCGTTGACCAACCAAACCTACTGGCCAATTATGCAAAGTCCTTTTCCACTGTCCACTTCGATTTAAAGACAAATATGTTGGCTATTCCAAAACAGCATTCTTTCTCAGTGAGGTATTAACAGCCATGAAAAAGAAGAAACCTTAATAGCCTTATTCATTACATACAGATGGTTTCAATAGGTTGAAATAAAGATTGGGGGCATAGTTGTAGTTGTATAAATGTTATGAATTACTGTAGTGACGGCCTGCATATTTCCCTCCCTGCCTCATTAGTTTCATACATTCAAACCATAGACTTTATCAATGCCACTGTGTATACCA
>JACXGK010009950.1:5216-19017 GCA_016801125.1 Novumbra hubbsi
GAAAGACTGCAGCTGATCTGCTATGTGGGGGGGGGGGGGGCACATCTGCTTTCATGCGGACAAATAACTTATCTGTGATTGTGGTCTTTGTAAGGGCCCGCGGACATCACATGACCATCCCATTACCAACAATTTTAAGGGAATACAAAATCAAACAATGTGAGACGTTGAACCAGACGAGAGTTTTAATGTGTAAGACGCCACACGTGGGGTGGCATAAGCTCCTGGCGAGTCTTACGACGCTTCACGACTCCTCCACGATTCATTACAACCGCCGGCTTCCCGGTGTGTTTCCGGTGTGTCCCCCATAACGGTGGGTGAAGCGGAGGTGACACAAGGCTAAACTGAAGAATTTAAGTGTGTTCTAACGTGGCTTCAGTGTCCCAGAAGGTTCCCTCTTTCCCACCCTCAGGCTGTACGAGCTCCGGTTGAAAGTAGTGGACTACGTGGGGATTAGGGTACGATTTGATACTCTAGTCCGTACCGAACGTCTCTCTCCCTCTCCTCAACGGGGCCAGCCAATCCACAGCTGTGACATGCCTCAACCCTCCGTGGTCGTCCTCCACAGTCTCTCAGACGTGGCCTCTTTGTCGCTTGCTGCATATTCCCCCCCCCCCCCCCCTTTTGCAAAACATCAATCGGAAACACTGCCTGGTCCGTGAATCACACTTATAAATATCCGTGCGCTCTACGTCTCTGTGATTATTTCTCTAGAGCAGCGCGGTCAGGCCAGACCCGATGGAAAAGCAGAAATAGTTGCAACCTGTGTTCTCACACGCAGCGCCGTGCAGCCGGGGCGTGTCGGGGGCCCGGAGACCACAACGCCCGCTAATGTGGCGTTGGACTGCCAAACCCGTTCGGAGGGAATAGTCTCGGCAGACTCTCGACGACGGGAAGGCTCGGCCCGTTATTTTCCACCTTTACACAGTTCACGCCCACGAAAGCAGCATCCGGGCCCTGCGTTTCACTGCGATGTCCAAGGGTCGAATGCTGAGGCCGAGTAGAACGTCCAAATGTCCTCGCCTGGTTCCCGCACCCCTGTCCCAAACATGAAAAGAACTGTTGGTTGAATAAAAAAACCTGGGTCGCAAACTAATGGAGTAACGTGACATTAGTAGGAGTTTTACAGGGAATCAAGAGGGAACCCGGAGATATGACAGTGATGGATGAGGAGATGAGTTCCAGACCGCTGGACATCAGTGACTGGGTTGTTATGTCCCGTGGAACCCCACTTCCTGGCTGCAGTTGACCTCTCCTGCACCCATCAGCTGCCGGACAATTCCAGGCCACTGGTTCCACCGCAGGGGTCAACAGAGGTCGCAGGAGCTGGATGAGAGGAGGAGGAGAAGCAGGCTTAGGCTCTGAATAGAGGAGAGACACAGCCATGTGGGACGAGACAACTGTGATGTGTTCTAGATGGCACCCTTATTCCCTGTGTGGGGCCAAAATAGAGCACAATATGGGGAATAGGGCGTCATTTGGGATGCGACCAAGACATCTCGTCATCCAGCTGGTAGCCTCCTCAGTGAGGGCTAACTGACGATGGAATATAATGGAACAGGACCTGCATGGCTGAAGCCTTTCTTAGTACTGGTCATTCAGTATTTCTATATCGCTGCTCACTCTCATTTGGTTCCAAGTGAACTTTCGAAAGCTGTCAGTCACTTCAGTTGTCTCTTTTAGGTTTTCCTGGGATATACTTTTGAAAATCTAGTGTCGCGTTAGGAAAAAGAAAATAAATGAACAGGAGAAATAAGAATGTTAGTTTCACATCTCAACATATTTAAAATCTCTACATTATTTTGGCAGATTGAGACAGTAACAATGAACCATCCCCTTTTGCCTTTTGGCAGAACGAGTCCTTTGTGTACATGGCCTCCAGTGTTGTTTTAGGCTTTAATCCAAAGCCACTCTGAAAGGTATGTGTTTTTTGTAGAAGGAATAAACAGCCATTGCCTTTTACTCCCACGTCTTTCTTGGACAGTTGTCTCTGCTCTCCTGCACCCTGCCAACGCTAACATTGACTCCCAAATGGCACCATATCCCCTATTTAGTGTGTTAATGATCACGCAAACCAATTGACAAAAGTGCACTGCGTGAAGAAAAGGCTCCAGTTTGGGATTCCGAGCCCAGAAAACAGCACACACAAAACCCATACTTTGGGGAAATAAAAAAAAAAGCCAAGAAACTGAACAATAACTTAAATAAGGTTATAGTACGTACCGAGAATCAAACCCAATTCTAGTTAAACAAATATCTGCCCACAACGCTGGTCTGCTGAAGACGACTGAAGACAAAAGATCGGGACAGTGTGACTGTGTGTATTGGTTTCGTTCAAGGCTGCACACTAGAAGGCATCCTATTTAGGGTAAAGGGCTCTGGTTGAGTTAGTGCACTAAGGAATAGGGTGCCTGTTTTCCAGTGGTTTCAGATGACAGTCATTTTGAAAAGACACTCTTTTCCAGAGCGATTTGCGACCCTGAGTACATCGTCAGTGTGGCACAGACAGGGTGGACCGCCGTTGCTTCACATTGTCTCACAGCGCAAAACCATATTACCGTCCGAGAGACCCATAAAGAAAAGCTGCTAACAAACACCAGGGGAGGTTAAAGAAATAAGAAGACATACGTTATGGAGCCAAATGAACAGCTGATGCCGCGAGATTGGTTTGTTTTATTTGGCACACCGCCGATATTCAGCCAGGCAAACATTAGCAGCGAATTAACGACGTAACTTCATCCCCTCTGTAGTGCCGGTCAGTGGGATAACAGGCACATTGGCTCTATGTTCAGGAAACCGACAGAGTTGTGGTTGCATGCAGCAAGGCCCTTCGGCTGTGGCAACGCAGACCCAGAGACTCGAGCACAGTCAAACAGAACCCAATCTGAACCCAAGGGGGAAGGGTTAGTGTGGTCGGGGTCAGTCTTGACCCATTAAGACATCTTGCTCAGACCTGCTTGTTGCAAAACACTGCTCAGAACTGGTAATCCACTATGACTCCACACAGCGTGTATGTATTTGTGTAGGTATGTGCATTTGTGTGTGTGTGTGTGCCAAAAGAAAAGTAAATGGCTGGGAAGAAGAGCCGGAAACGAAATGCCCTTCGGCTGGATGTTATAGGTTCTGTAAATGTTTCTAGGACGTTATTGAGGGAAGAGTGCACGTCGGAAGGGAAGAGGGTCCAGCCCCGGAGGACCCCGATCACAGTGCACGTCGGAAGGGAAGAGGGTCCAGCCCCGGAGGACCCCGATCACAGTGCACGTCGGAAGGGAAGAGGGTCCAGCCCCGGAGGACCCCGATCACAGTGCACGTCGGAAGGGAAGAGGGTCCAGCCCCGGAGGACCCCAAGGGATTGAGGTCATAACGTGCAGAGCTGCAGCTCACCTCGCAACAGCAGTTCAGCCAAGGTCTGGCATCTCGGAGCCGCGGCGCTAATCTAAGTCGGGTTTTCCCCTAAGGGCTATTAATGCCACTACCGCAGCCATCGGAAAGATATCTCAAAGTCACGGGACGGTGTCCGGCGCTGTGAGGCTGACGGCCGCAACCTGGCGTTGCATCAAAAGGAGGAATTAATAGTTAAAGGCCTTTGGTATTTCCCACTCAGACCTCTCTCGAACACGCGTCTATTAAATGCCAACCAATTGAGCTGTCTGTTGGAAATTAATCACAAGGTATTTAATGCAACCTTCTCTTCCGTTCATTGTTTTCCTTTGATGGAATTTTCTTTAAAGGAACCTCTTCACATCTGCAGATCATTTGGGCCCGCCCTCCTTGTTTCAGATCTTTCGTTCAGGGGAGCACCCACCACGATCAACCCCTGCCTTATTCGCGTGCCGATCTACTTTACCTTTAGGAACTGAAATAACCAAACGTATTAACAACACAGAGAAAACAGGAGATTCTCCTCAAACACGTGAAACATTCCTCTCCCCGGGAGACTAAACAGGAGACGAAATAACATGAGCACTAAGTATTAATGCAGTCTCTTTGAAGTGTGCCTCTCTTCTCACAGTCCTGTTATCCCCATTTACATTTTAACTGAAACATCACATTTGTCAGAATTAAATTGTGCATCTAAAATAGAAGGGGGAACACGGTGTGTCTATCACCAGGGCAAGGAGAGACGGAGAGACAGAGCAAAAGGCCCAATTAGACTTGTTTTTTGAACTGGAGTGTGTTCAAAGGGGGCAGACAAGTGGGGAGAACGACGAGCGAGACGTGTGCAGAAAGAGGTGCATGACACGTCAAGTTAGCCCCCTCTAGTGGTCATAAAGTGCACTGGTTTGACATCATCGAACCATGATTCCGCGCAATCGTTACAACACACCTATTACAAGGTAAACCAACAGAAGGTGATTGCACGGCACCTACTATTGAGATTAATTTTGAACATTTCTCAATTTATTAAAATATGTTTGCAAACGCTGTGTCTAATAAGCCCGTTTGGGCATCGCGAAGAGATGCCTGACACTGTAATAAAATCAATAAATCAATATAAAAAACAATAACAGTGACATCAGAACTGGCAGCAGAATTATATTAGTGATTTTATATTGATGCTATGTTGGCATGATTTATCTATTTTAATGTATTGATTGTTAATCTCCTGTAAGATAATATTCACTTGTCATCTGCGTTGGAACGGGAAGAAATACTTAAGAATTCACCTGTATATTTGTTTCTATAAGTTTTATTCCAACCCATTACCCAGCACGTGTAGTGATACAAGAGTCAGTTATTGCAAAAGCCATGCATTAGAATGCGGCACTGGAATAGAAAACACAGTACTTGTTCCATAAGTAATATTTAGCAATTAATCACTTGATTAATATGGTTTTAAGCACACAATGAGGCAGTGACAAATGATATTACCACAATTGCGATCCTGAAAACGATAATTGTTCAATGAACATCTCATTTGTCAAAATGAGAGGCAGAGAATTGTTGCCGTGCGGGTTTAACTCTAGTTCAATCTCATAAAATAATGCAGCCATAACAATAACAGCAAATATAATTGTATGTTTTTATGTGGTGGCTAAGTGCGTTTCATTATGTCTCAATACAGTCGTTATGGTTCAATACTGACAGGCCCTAATAAGAAAGTCACTGTGGTATCATATCACATATTTCAGCCACCAGGAAATGCCCGTAGTTTCAACCCTGAGGACAGGAGAATAACGAAATATTTACAAAGGTTTGACGTGGGACCTTAAGTCTCAATGCAAATGTTTTAAACGGTAATGTTGAGTGACATACACTGACACTTTGGCCTAGAAACGACACCATGCGTTTCATTTGTTTATCCGGGCAGCAGATCCAAATAAACAATTCAGTATGCACGTTGTGCAGTAGGCCCATTTAGGACAGTAAGTACAAAACAGTCATAAATCCAAGCGTAATACAAGAAAAACAAGGTCATCCTGCATGAGTGCAGCTACATTTGTTTAAATTCTTTTACATGTATGATGATAGAAGAGGGGGAATCAAGGTCCCTCTGTGTTAAGAGGCTGTAGGGGCTGTGGCTTTAGCCCAGCCAAGAGCCCTGGGACTGGGGTAGAGGGGGCTGATTTGCGCCTATGGTCCCCCCGGTAGTGGGCTAATGAGTTTTGCTCAAGCTCCCACCATGTTTCATTCTCAAGAACGTTGAAAAAGACAATAACAGTCACACACACACACACACACACATATATAAATCCAGAAACAGAAGGCGTAGCGGCAGTTTTCTTTAACATGCATCAGTATTCATGCATTATCCCACATGGCTTGCAATCTCCCAATCTCCATTGGCTCAGGGTTATCCACCAGAGTGCAGTAAATAAGATTTTCTAGAATTACCAACACTTACAATACAATGGCCAATAATGTCTTCCTGGGAACGAAACAAATTGAATTCGTTTTTTATTCTAGTCAAAGAAATCAACTTCCCATAATTGCCCCGAACGAAAATTTCCAAACTGCATCATTTTTGGGCCCATGTTGACTAATGATATTGTAATAAGATGCCTTGCAATAGGAAAATATAATTACATGTATTAGTTTGTCTAAGCATTTATAAGATCACAAATCCATCAGTTGTTCCGTGCTCATTATGGAATCCATACATCACTGTCCCGACTGGTTTGATGATGGAGAATGTGTTCATTTGTTAGCTTAGTTTAGAAGACGTGGCTCACATTCATTTAGCCTTTAATAGAGAATAAATAGTTATGACAGCACCATTACAAAATGCAAAGGTTTCAGACAATACACTTTGCCATTTGGCAAGTTCATAAAATTTTGCATTTAGATTATTACAAGCAATGGGAATATGAATGCGCTGAGCACCATACCACAGATTTATTACTGCTAATTCAATGATACATAGCCTGAGCTAGCCGGTTGTATGTGGATCTGTTGGTAGGAGACGGGGTTTGCAATACCAAGGTTGTGGGTTTGATTCCCAAGGGGAACCAGTGCAAAAAAAAAAAAAAAAGATAAGTGGACCTCTGCATATGTCCATCCTTACATTCAGGCAATGCTCAAACCCTTCATCCATCACCAGGCTCTCTTCACACCCTACAGTAGGGCAGCATCCACTCAACCTTTGCCGCATCGGCACCCAAAGGTGACGGCTTGGTGCTGGGACAGCGGAGGCCCTTGCCTCCCGGCCGCCCTGCCTTACGTGCCTCCGCTGACTCGGCCTACGTTGTGCGGTCGGCCCAGCAAGCAATCTAGAGGTAAGTGCATAATGCACTTAGTCAGTTTGGATAAGACCGTCTGCGGAAGGAATACGATCAAAAACTTAAGATGACTATAAGGGGGCCTGCTAAATTACTATAATCATAAAATAGTTTGCCACTGCTTCCGAAACATCAACTAATCATGCCTGTGTTTTTTAAGACAATATGTGTTAGCCACTAATGAGAATAATGCACAGAAAGACAAATGAATGAAGTTCCCTATTTTCTGGCTTGATACCACTACAGGTGGCTGCATGCAAACGGTCAGTGTAAGAGGCCGTAGAAGAGGAATGGAGACGGTCTGCGGTACTGTCCATGCTCACAGACACCCAAGGACGGATTGAGTATTAACAGTGACATAAGCAAGAAGCACAAAAGAATCCAGGACAGACCTGCGATTCAAATGCCACGGACTTGGAAACGGTACCCAAACATCTTCATGTTCACGTTACTACCGCAAATACACGGTGTGTATCTGACCGCACACTATACATTTCACTTCAAACACAAAAAGAGCCAACCAATATAACAAAATGAACTCTTTGTAAAACTTGTCCATCAGATTACATCAATCGAGGGGCATTTTATCCTTGTTTTATCTAATGGCTTATAAGAGTGACAGGGCAAATGCAATTAAAAAGAAGACATTTGCAGTAATTGCTCTTAAGAAGCCCATGAAAAACTGATGCTGTTGTCTGGTGTGCAGCCTGAACGCACACCATTATAGTGTTCAGTCATGGCGTCTCAAACTCTTAATGGACATTAAACACTGAACAGAAGAAATATACAAGTACAATTGAGTTAGCAGGCACTTACTGGGAGAATGTGCCCAATACATTTGCGTAACAACACATAAATGTCATAGAGATTACATATCATTAGCAAGAGGGTATGGATTCCATGTATTGGCTTTAATGGTGTCTTTTAAAACATGGTTGGTACAGTATTTAAAGATAATGTGCATCTTCCTGTCCCTCTACACCAAGACGCAAGCTTATTCACTTATCTTTTTTTCAACCAGGAAAAATCTCCCTTTTCGATTTCCTTCAGTCATCCGCTCATTAGCGTCGTCGAAACGTTGGCCCGGAAAACTACCCGGGTGTTTCATTCACGTTAGCGAAACGTTTACCTTTAATATGAATCCGTCTATTCACAGGTGCGGACGATGAGAAGACAGGACATAATCAGATTGTGATCTGATACTCCTTCCTATCTCCTGGGAGGTAGACCCGCACTCGTTGCTGTTTGGGTATCTTCTCTTTGATGTGTAGATTGACGTGAGCCAAAAGAAAAACAAAATAAATATTATTCTCAAGTAATATCAGTAAAATAATTAGCATAAAAGCATGGCTCAGGAAATAAACAACATGGGCCCATACAGAATGCTGAATGGATAAACAGTAGAACCAAGTATAAACTAGGCTTCAGTGTCATAATAAACCCGCTCACAAGATAAATGAGATAAACTAATGCGAAGAGAAGGTTGTCCTTTCCCACAGCCTGGCACAATGGTCTAAGCCACAACCACGCAGATGTAGCCAGGTGTTCAAATCCTGGTGTCACAGAAGTCAGCCCAAATTGACTGTGTGATATTTAAATATTTGGTTCAATGACATATATCTGCCATTAAAAACAGATAAAAAAGTGGCATTTTTGATTGTCTTTGGAAACAAAAGCATTCATAATATCTATGAATACAGACTACAAGCCACATCCTGCGAGTGTAAAGGGGAATATTGTTTTCTGCAGACAATCCTGGCAGGGCTGTGATGGGCCTTGAACCGTTGTGGCTTCCATGAGAAGTCACTCTCCACAGGACCGAACTGAAGAAACTCTTCTGACAGAAAATGTAGAGGACAAACTCCCCCTAATGGTGATAAGGATGAAGTGTTGATTCCCTCACTTTCTGTGCAAGGACTGCGAGACAGCTGCTGATGTCGTTTAAGGATTGGGGAAAGTCTGCATGCATTTGAAAGATGTTCACAATTCAAAATGTTACATTAAACCAACATTTTAGAGAGCATTTTAATGTTGATGAGCTTAGTTCTTGATTTCAAAATCTAAACTGAAACTTTCGAGCATATTTGAAGAGTCGTAAATAAAAGTGTAAGCTTTACCCAAGACACGGAGACAGTATCCATAGGCCATGTTAAACACAGAGATAACCATCAAATAGAGCTAAATTGTGTCTGCAACAAAATCCGGTTTATCTCTTCAACTAACCAGTTCTCAAATTCATTTAGATATTACAAGGGATAAAACTAGCAGAGAGCATCCATCTCCGTGAAGCTACAGATACAGGAACTTATTTTGAACAACTTTCATACCGAAGGAGAAATATCCTGCAGCAATAGGAAATTTCAATTCTTGACATAGGTTGAGAAAAATGTCACTTTTTTATCGATGAACAATTACCCGGATTAAAAAAACCTAGACACCTTTTCAACGTTGAATAACAGTCTGTATATCCTGCTGTGCAGAGGGTGATCGATGTAGGATACCACATCTGTAGTTATAATCCAGCCACACACAGACCAGATCACGCCAGCAGAATGCCTGCCTCAGTACAACGTATCTGACTGAACCGTACGATATGCCTATTGCCAAGTGATTAAGGTCACACCATTACAGCCAGAACTGTATGGGAGTACTTTTCCTTAAATCTAAGGCTAGTAAATTATTGCATTTCGAAAGCCATGTCATGTTATTACTTACATATTATGTAGGGGGATTATAAACAACACACTAAACCGCTAGGAGCCAGACAAGGGACCTGTCTGAGACACATGCTAGTCTCGCTACTCATAAAGCCAGTGTGGCTCCCAACATTCCCTCCCATTTTCTATTTACCGGCCTACTTCTGGCCAGAGGGGCTTTAGACCCAGGTCAGAAGAAGAACACTGTAGTGAATAGGTTGCTGTTTGGGACACGTACCCTGCTTAGCCTCCATGGCTGCCGTTTAGATGTGTGGATGCTAGTCTGCCATTAACTGCTTCTCTCCTGGCAGCTCCTTCTGCATGATTCATGAAAGACCGGTAGAGGGCTAATTGTTCAAATTAATTTGTGTAAACGACTAAGCAAGAGATAACAGAATTACATCTGCACTTCTCTGGCATGGGTTCAACCAGGACGCCAGCGATAGAGCCCACCGACTCCCCCAAAACCCCCTCCCGGCCACCCCCAGACAGCTGCTTCAAGACGGGCATCCTTTGCCAGAAATTAAAAGCCACGAACATTAATTAATAGACTTTTTGTTACGTTAATTTGCACCAAAAGGTTTAAGAGAGAGCGCAAAAAAAACGCTGAGGAGACGGGGACCTGTAGGGACGGTATAATTAAAACAAATTAGCTAGATGCAACATTTTGAAAGCCGGAGAGGGAGAAAATGCGGCTACGTGTGAGGGGCGGAGGGGGTGAGGGAGGTTATAATCGGGGTGTAGAAGTTACGTTTTGACAAGGCCATTAATCTCTATGATAATGTAGCTGTTACAATTAGAGGTATTAAGTCCCAACCCAGCAGCGCGTTCCGTCAGACAGCGTTAAAGCAGCCCATCTGTCACTGCTCAAGTCAAATGGTGAAGGCTGTCCTTGAGGGTGCTGGCTCTGAGGAACCACAAAAACCCAGTCCCCGGAGTCATGCGGGAACTATTAACGTTCCGCATTCGAAGAGTGTCTCTGGAAAAAAAGGAGACCTCCAACTAAGTCCTCTCCTTCTCACTGTCTCTGTTTGTTTCTGTCTGTCTCTGTTTGTATCTCTCTGTCTGTCTCTGTTTGTTTCTGTCTGTCTCTGTTTGTATCTCTCTGTCTGTCTCTGTTTGTTTCTGTCTGTCTCTGTTTGTATCTCTCTGTCTGTCTCTGTTTGTTTCTGTCTGTCTCTGTTTGTATCTCTCTGTCTGTCTCTGTTTGTTTCTGTCTGTCTCTGTTTGTATCTCTCTGTCTGTCTCTGTTTTGTCTCTGTCTGTCTCTGTTTGTATCTCTCTGTCTGTCTCTGTTTGTTTCCGTCTGTCTCTGTTTGTATCTCTCTGTCTGTCTCTGTTTGTTTCTGTCTGTCTCTGTTTGTATCTCTCTGTCTGTCTCTGTTTGTTTCTGTCTGTCTCTGTTTGTATCTCTCTGTCTGTCTCTGTCTGTCTCTCTCTGTGTCTCTCTTTCCTTGTTAAATGGTGCAATCCTGTTTTGTGCTTGTCAATTTATAATGTTATCTAAATGCTTAGGCCTAATGAGCCATCTCAAACTGATTGCTGGCCAGTTCAAATCATCTTAACCATTCAACTAAAATAAATTAAAAAGTGCTGTATTGGCATGGAAACGTTTGGAAAATAAGATAAATTATATAAAAATAATAATCAACAAAAGTCAAATAAACATGAATGAACTCTATGTAAATTTTACACACCCAAAGATTTCCAAAGGTTAACCCCATGTTATAATATTAACTTGTACACTATTGTAAATAGTAAATGGTATATTATTAGTTATGTATAGGTCAATAATATTATTATGTTTAATACCAGAAAAACTTGGGTTGAAGGGGTTATATTTCTTCCTGTAGTTTCTACTATGTAATTGGAGAATCCAGTGAGATCTGGTAGCCCAACATTTCCCAACCCAGGTTTAAATCACTTCAGCTATGCTGTAGGTTAAGATATACGGGAGGCTAAACAATTTGAGAGTGACATTTATGCTGCTGCAGGGAATCATTGTATTTGCAGGGGTTGGTTTTGTTTTTGGACAATAGATTTTTTCAAAATTATATTCCTTCCATTTAAAGCATTTCTTATTAAAAGTAGGCGGTTTGTAAGGTTTTGATGTTTTGTGGTTGAGTACTGCTATGTTTTGGTAGATTGCAATATTTCCGTCTTCTGATAGACTAATGGACAGTCTGAATTACTTTGAGTGGCGGTCGGCTATAACATAATCTAGAATACAACTGTTCAGGGATGAACTGTACTTTTACAGACGGTTGGAATTCCCTAAATCCCGACTGTGTATAGACCCTGAGAAGTGTTGAGGGCATATTGAAGAGGGAATGTTGCCATCTCCAGGTAATTATTTGTCTCTCCCTGGGTGCTGAGGGTGTCTGGTCTGGGTCCAGTTCTGGTGTTTAGTTCGCCACAGACTAATCAGCACATGTCCACGGGCCTGGGAACGATTAACCTGGGCGCACTCCACACAGATGGTATCTGACAGAGGGTAGAACGGGGTCCTAACTTGGAGGCCCTTTAACTAACGCTGTTGCTTTGGTGAATAACAACACAAAGGGTTTTTCCAGGAAACATTGATGAACGCGGATCTTATGCAGTAGGCAGACATTACCCATGCATTACCCATACATTAGCCGAACTAACCCTCCCCGCCGGCCCCAGTTCATGATCACCTATCCGGGCTGACTATTTTATGCCCGGCTGGCCTGATGCATGGCGGGGAAGCGGGGAGCCATTCCTTCTCCCTTCTGCTGGAAGTGAAATCAATGAGACTAGCCCAGGGACAGGGAGCTATCATTTATGTTTTGCTTTTGTAATGCTCGCTCGCCCACGTACCAGCGATGGCTCATCTGGGTGCTGTACATCTCGGGTTTATATAGGTTTACGTCACCCCCGAGAGGGGAGGGGAGGGTGTCCCCTCGTACCAAGGCATTATGTTACCTGCATATCCGCAGCTCGGGGGGGGGAAATGTCAGACCATCTCTATCGTCTACCTTACAGCAGGCCGGCGGTCGTCTCGGGAATTGGTATTGGTTGAATTACTTTTATGTTTCTAATTTCGGTTAGTGTAGAATCCTTAAGCATTTGAGTAGAATGGAACGAGTGATTAAGAATAACATATTGGGATTAAGGCTAGCACATGGATCTGAACATGGCGTTAAGGTGTTTAGGCCAAGTTAAACCCAAAACACCTCTTACAATGGTTCATCCATTTATTCAAATGCACAAAGGTGTCACGCTTGTTTTGTATCTTTTGTCACAATGTAGGGCAGTTAGCAGCCGAGCCTTCAATGGCATTGAAGTGCGCTACTTTCAACCAGGGCTTTGGCCAAAGGTAGTGCACTAAATAAAGAACAGGGTGCCATTTGGAAGGCCCGTCATCAACGTCGTCCCTCTTGACCGTGTCTGCTGACAGCTAACCACCACCAGAAAGCAGCGGTTCATCAATCAGTCCTAAAGGTTCTTTGGCACAAATGCTGAGGATTGGGTCAAGTAGCTGAGGGGTCCATTAATTGCTATAATGAAGTCTTCAGTGAGCGATCATCAGTGGATTCCAGAGTGTTATTAATCCTTTTAGAAATCCATTTTTAATGTTTAGCTTCATCTAAGTCGTTCCCGACCAGGGCCTCCACCCTTCCCGTCCCCACTACGTCTGCAGCCTGGCAACATCTCATTTACCCAGAATTTAATAAACATCATGGGTCTCTGATCATCTCCGCCCCCCAGCCCACCTCCCTCTCGCCCTCACTCTCCCTCACTCTTTCTCGGCTAGTCTCCCACTGTTACACCCTCTCTTACATCCCTCTCTCAGTCTCCCTCTGTTACACCCTCTCTCTCACCCCATCTCTCACTTTCTCTCTCCCTCTGTTACACCCTCTCTCTCTCCCCCCATTGCTGTGTCTCTCCCTCTGCATGTTGATCACTCGCCCTCTCTTTCTCCGTCTGCCTCCGTGTCTCTCTCTTATGTGGTGCCACTTCAGGTCTCAAAGGTTTATTTTTCCCTGCTTCACTGGACAAATAGAAGATCTATCTGTGTGAAGGAAGCTGTGCTTGCACCGCTGCACACTTTAGCCCGGATAGTCGTCCCATTCATTCATTTCCATGCCAGCCGGGTAGACAGCTTTAATAACTGAAATGACAAATAAACTGGAAATAATTCCAGCTCTTTCACTTAACTGACAAGTTGAACACTTTTCATAATGAGACGATGACTGCCCCACTTCCCTACTTGTCCCCCACCCCTCCCGCTCAGACACCCCGCCCCTCCGGTTCAGACGCTACTACCCCTCATCCTCTCTGACGCACTCCCCAATGCAGCTCCTTTTCCTTCTTCTCTCCCTCCCATCTCCCCCCTGCTCTCACCCCACCCTCCTCTCACCC
>JACXGK010009951.1:0-18892 GCA_016801125.1 Novumbra hubbsi
AGTACAAATGACCTTTTATATATTATGCATGTTATGCTTTAATGGAACATGGTGAAAGACAGTGGAGAGAGATAAAAGAGATGCAGGTTAGATACCATTTTAATAATAATAGTTTTTTCAATAAGCCTGCAATTCACCGGTCATACTGTCGGGTCAGTAAATGGTTTATTACTACTTCAGGTAAGAACATAATTTAGGAACTTTGGAATTATGGCAGGATCCCTGCAGAAGCATGGAAAGGACTTATCAATGGACACTTGATTTCTGTATGATATCACTAATGCCAACATACACACGTACGGATTTGGCTGCCTTTCTCAGCAGCACCAACGAGAATGTGACTATGTAGGCCAGTCAGCATCACTTGCAGAACTAAAAATAGTCCTGATAAACAAAGTGTACTGGAAGAAGAGGGCACAAGAGAGGACAACTACTTTGTACATACAGTTTATAATTTTCACTCGAACTTTACACACCCCTTGAATATTCAGTCCTTGAATATTCCTTAAATGTAATTGAATGATTACATGAGAACGGATCTAAACTATAGTTCCTACTAGAATTGAATTTCAACAACTCGGTAGTGCAAAAGGCACAATGTTTTTTTTAATATGATGCTCACCTTGTTTAATAGTTACACCCAAACAAACAACAAATAGATGTGCTGACTGAGCAGTAGAACGAACGTTAGGTAATACAATTTATACTGCGGCATCAGTTAGCTAACGTTTTCACAATGTCAAGACATGGAATATGTTCAAAGCTCAATGGGCTTCTTTGAGGATAATTAAAGCACAAGCAACAACCTCCTGAGGTATTCTTAAAATCTGTCTTGTCATTTTTGATTCATTCGCTGTTATGATGGCTAGCCGGCTAACATGCTAATCTTGAGACATCATCCACCACTGGATTTGATCAATCAACCACTTACGTTCTCCGACGAGTAATATCCGGACGTCCTTCCTCATATTTGAAACAGTTTCTTTATTCACAAAGCGAGTACTTGTTATATATTAAATATCATCTATCCGTTCAGATGCTGTCCTACAGCAGTGACTGCACTGCCAGGCCTGCGCAGTTCACTTTGCGATGTCAAACTGTAGTCGGCGCCTCTTTTTTGTAGGACAAAACGGACGGTGAACTATATCCGTTTGTTCGTGAGCTTTCCTCTATTTTCTTGCAATGACGTTCAAGGGCTCAACAGTGATACGTGATAAGCATTATTGTATATTTCACAATTATTAAGATCTTTTTAGTCCATCCTTTCCGACACTTATGACATTTTGTACTAAATATTTCAGGCTCATGCCTCCTCCTGCTGCTGACCTCCAATACCCGGCGACTATGGCAAGCACTAACAGACAAACGCTGCGGAAACACCTGCTGCCCTCTAGTGCCCATGTGGTGTTATCGGATGACAAAAACGCGTTCTTAACCTTCACCGCTGACCCCATCGAAAGAAACTTGATTACATCGGTTATAGGTTTATTCTGACTTAGGGACAATAGTATAATGAGGTTTGAACAAGCCTGTACCTTCCAATTGACAGGGACTGTAGATAAGTATTCCACGAGTATATACTTCTTTTCAATTAGGATTTTTACAAATAACATTTACTATGGTTTAATTTACACTGCATATTCACAAATCACAATATATTGTTGTCCAAGAGGTTATATAAATAGGGTTCTGCTCTCTGTAAGGTTGATCCATTTAATTTGATGATGCAGTTCTCTGTAAATTACAATGCACATTTGTAATGATAGTGAGGCCCATTGGCTTATTTAGTCTGGGTTTGCTCCATTTTGGCTCTTCAAACACTGGTAATGCTGATGGATGTTCTTTCTCTCATTTTCCAACTTTCCCTCTTCATAAATAAAACAGTCGTCATCTCTTTCTTTGGATGTTGGCTTCCGCTGCAACAAGACAATGCAGAAAATATTCATGACCATATGTTTGTATAAACATGTACAATGTACATACCATGTCTATGTATGTTTTACTGTTCAGGTTTATGTGTAGGCCACATACAGTGACTTAAAGTCCCCACAAAGAAAGTAATTTGTTGACAGTCTCCCACTAAGCAAAATGCCATTTACAGCTTTGGGGGATAGATTTAGGGCATTGTGTTAGAATTGTGGTTACGTTTAGGTTTAGGCATCAATGTTTAGGTTTAGGGGTTCTCAGAGAGAGATCGGAAACATGGATACCATGTAACTGCGTGCATGCGTGTCAAACACAGGGCTCTTACTGGTGTAGTCCTGGGGCTGCATGGGTTTAGAGACGACCAGTCTGAAGGCCTCCACCCACTCTTTCTGCTCCCGCTCCTGCTCACACATGAACACAAACACACGGCCCGGTGTCTCCACTCGGAGTCCACACTTCCACCGGTTGCCTCTGGTCCCTTTGGGGATGCATTCACCCACCGAGTAACCATTGTTCTCTGTGCCAATAAACACTACTCCCAGTTCCTCAGAGTCCTGTTGTAGATAACAACCCACAGATCATGCAGACAAACACATACATACATACATACATACATACACAACCCCCATTCCCCAAGACATACTGATGATTAAAGAAATTAGGATATATCTGATGTCCACTCACACACAAAGCTCTCTTACCAGTGGACTTTTGAAGTAAAGGAGCTTCCTGTCTTGTGAGTCCAAAATGAACCATCTCTTTTTGAATTGCTCTGTTTGCTATGAACAAATACATGTAAATGTCATCAAGTGCAGATGTATTTTCTTAAATTCAACATTGAGTACCATGATACTGACATGAGGATTACCTACATACCATTGGACCGGTCTTCTCCATGTATCCTTGCTTGAGGTAATTTCTGGTAATTCTAGGTATCAGCTGTCAAAATAGAAATGAATTGCTAATTTGAACAGCAGTTGTTGATTAGTACAGCAGGTAAATATAACCGTATGCATTAGGAACCACTGCTAGGTCAGTAGGAGAAACATACAACTTTATTGTACATATGTTATAGCGAATCGTAATATCACAGCACTGTTCTGTAGGCATCTCATTTGTCCCCTTTCCTACCCTGTCCTTGGTTCTTCAGTTTGATATCACTAGTGCCTACATTATAATTAACCTACATTTTCAAGGAATCACTACAGTGCCTACATTATAATTAACCTACATCTTTAAGGAATCACTACAGTGCCTACATTATAAATGACCTACATTTTCAAGGAATCAGTACAGTGCCGTGCCTACATTATAAATAACTTACATCATCAAGGAATCACTACAATGCCAACATTATAAATAACCTACTTCTTCAAGGAATTATTATAGTGCCTACCGTACCGTACATTATAAATTATATTCATCTGCAAGGAATAATTACAAACATTTTACATGGAACAGGAACATTGCTGTGGATGTCAACAGCAACACCTCTATTGTGTTCATTCTGGTACACAAGAATCCTCAGGTGCTAGATGGAACGGACTCTCCAGAATTCTACCTTCATTTAGATTACTGGCGCCAAAGCGCCCACAAGGAGTCACTAGAGTGCAACGAGGCATCCGTTCCAGATGGCGCTGGCCAATAGGTGTAACAAACAGATTAGAACCTTAGTCTCTCAATGACTGAACTTACTGCGAGCCAGTGACTTTACTTCTGTGCCATTCAGAAGCCTGTAATGTGTTTCTCTGAAATGATTCACTCTTTCTCTGTAATAACCACCATGTCCTTGTACTTTAGAATTTTCATTCAGGAGTATAGGAAGTTTTTCTTTTGAAATTATTCAATGTCTCTATAACAGACACTTTATTTTTGTATTTTAGGATTTTGACCACTTTCTGTCACCCTGACCAGAGCTTTTCCTATATTATTTGCCACCTTTTTATTTCAGATGCCAATCAGGTCTCATGTGGAGACTGGTATCCCATCCACCAAATGTTATTTAACCTTCTAAATACCAATGTTATCATGTCTCAGATAATGCAGATGTTTTTCTGACTGAGTGAGTGGTCATATTTTTGCAGTCTTTCTCCGCTTTTTTGTTGGATTCAAATATTATTTCTCCTGTGCAAGAGAGAAATGATCCCCACTCTTGAGGTGGGAGTGGTTGTGCTGGCATAATTGAACTGTGTTACATATGCACAAACCATTCTTGTGTAGGAGCCACCCATTTCATGATGAGTCACAACATTGCAACCTTGTGCTACACTCCATAGGCTTTGTTTGCGTTGATAGTGGAGTGGCCTACTGTAGTTCCAGTTTGTCAGTCAGGCTGCATCATACATACATACATACACTCACTCACGCACTCATACGTACACTCATTCACACACTCATACGTACACTCACTCACACACTCCTAC
Organism: Novumbra hubbsi; assembly: GCA_016801125.1. Classification (NCBI taxonomy): domain Eukaryota; kingdom Metazoa; phylum Chordata; class Actinopteri; order Esociformes; family Umbridae; genus Novumbra; species Novumbra hubbsi. The sequence continues at coordinate 4,350 of JACXGK010009951.1, forward strand.
GTATACTCACTCACGCACTCATACGTACACTCACTCACACACTCATACGTACGCTCACTCACGCACTCATATGTACACTCACTCACACACTCATACGTACGCTCACTCACGCACTCATATGTACACTCACTCACACACTCATACGTACACTCACTCAAGCTTGTGTGTATATATTTTTAAGAGAAAGCGACAGTGAGAAATAAAAAGAAAAAATGGAAGTACAATCTTGTCCACCTAAAAAACAAATCTGAACAAATTCTGAAGAAGGGATTTTCCCCCTCATCTTGTAGCCACATATCAAACTGAAACTGGCAGTACTTCCTGTAATGCATTGGTTAATAAAGGGCTATACCATTACATTTTATGATTTAAAAAAAAAAACCTACCTCTACATCACTTCCTGTGGGGTATGCTGTTTTCAGGTAGGCAAAACGAGCAGCTCGAATGGCATTGAACCAGGTAACAATCTCCTAAGCAGAGAAGAAAGCATAGACTAGAAAGCTTTATACATGGATACTAACAACATAGGATAATATTCTAGGAACATCTTCCACCAACTGCAAATACAAGAAAAACTAAATTCGTTTAGAAGTAAATGCAATGAAAATTAAACTAATTTGGCTATACAAAGTCAGGAATACATTTTCACCTCTCCACTCTCATGGTAGACATAAAGGTTCCTGGAGTGACTTTCTTCTGGAAAGGTAATCTGCAGACCATGGGCGTGGCCAATATTTTCAGGTTGAAAGGTCACATTTAAGGCTTTGATGGAGATGGTCGCTTTAGGCCCTCTGGTTGGCTTAGAACACAGAGATATTAAAATTAAGGCAAATATAGTGAAATGCCAGTCAGCTATTATAATATTTCTAAGCCTGACTAGGCTCCTACCAACTCTCTTAACTCCCACCACCAGCAGAATGTCTCTGTTATCCGCAAGTTATTTTTATTTTTTTTACTATTGAAATCCACCATATTAAAATACGTAATTTTTACCCAGAAATTGTTACCCAGAAATAAAATCTTAATTGAGCCTCACAACAAGATTCACAAGTAAAAGTCTTTAAACAACTCATTCTGCTTTAAGAGCAGAACGCTTTCACAATTATCTGTCCAGTTTAGCAATGTGCTATAGTCCTCCAGAAAATGAATTCTGCATCAAGTATGTCAATGATCTCCCACTTACATCCTCCTTGTTGTAGTAAGCCAGCATGAAATCCTTCTCAGACAGAACAAACTTCCTTCTCTGAAACTGGGTCTTCTCCTTCCCCTTTTTCCAGAGCATCCCTTCATAGTAACCTGGAAGATGCCCAATAAAATGTATTCTTAATCATGCTTCCGCAAGTCTGAAAAACAAGTGCATTGTTGTTAAATAGAAATGTCCTGCAGAAGTGCCATGGATGTGTGTGAAAAGAACAGGTTTTCTTGTCTATGAGGAAAGAACAACCTGGCACAGATAGCATGATCAGACATTTGAGGATCCACAGACAAGCAGTAAAGATAGTTTACCTGTAGTATAGGCCAAGGGAGGATATTTCATCTCGCTGGTAAATTCCCTCCTTTCATATTTAGCCCTTATCCACTGCTCTCTTAGGACACTAGGATTAAAAGGGATTATTTTTATGTAAAGGTAATGGATTAGGTCTTTTGTAGAGGTAATGGGTCAACGTACTGTGAAGAAGACTTATCTGATCTGATCATGTTGTTTGTTTATAACAAACAAAACGAAAGACTACGACATTTACATTTATACATATATTGTTTTTTAAATAATTAAAGACATCAAATGATTTCCCACTGGAAGGAAGAGAGAGACAAAGGTTGACTGACTGGTTTAAACTATGTTTAATAACATTGTGACTCCACTTCAGTATTTTTTTAACAATACAAAACTGTTTCCTTTCCCTTCCCACATTGCTGTTGAGATTCAGCACACTGCAACTTCTCCAAATGCTGACATTAGTTTCTACCACCAGCCAGATGAATTGAGGACATTAAACTACAAACTTGTTACCAATTGTGTGAAAAAAAAACATGAAGTAATGTAGCCACTTACGCACAGTCTCCTTGCTGAGGCCTGTAGTAAAATACTGGGACGGCTTTCTCATAGACAGCTCTGGCACTGGCATTTCCCTTGGATTTCATGAACTTCAAACAAACACCAACAAGAAGACAAATGAGGAAAACCATATCACTTTGACAAACTATTGCAAACCAGAAGTATATCAAACGTGGCTCAGCAGAATTAAATGCAAAATTGGCATATGGTCACTCAGTTAAAACTTTTTCCAGTCCAGCACATTGTCCAGCACAAAGTGGCTAGTCTTGGGCTGGAACAAATCCTGAAAACCCATGTTGGTTCCCATCCCCAGAGTTGATGGAGACCAATGCTGAAACTATCTTTACAGTACCTCCACTAAGTCATCATCCCAGAAGTCGAGCCTTATAGATTTAACACGGCTGATGTTAGGCAGGTCGCGGTGCACTCCAGAGCAGTTTAGACAAACAAACACACCAAGCTTATAGGACGCCCAGTCTGGATCTATAAAGTATGCAGATGGGGCGAGTATTACCAGAAACAGACATTAATAAAATCTCTTGTGGAAAAAAACAGTACCTCCATGTGTTCTAGAGAATGGCATTCAAGTGTGACTCCTGAAGTCTCTACCGAATAAGACCTTAGTCCTGTTGCAGTAAATTCTACATATATTTCTTTTTAAATCATTTCACATTTTCTGGGTGGAGATATTAATCTACCACTTTGAGCAAAACATATTTGACTGACATATCTGCCAATCTAATGCTCTTTAAGGTACCAAGGCCACCATCCACATCTAAATTGCTATTTAAAAAATGCTGAGATTATAGTCATGGGCAGGTTTTGTGAACTGTACAGAACAACTCTTCAACCATTATTAAGTGGATCGCAGAGGAATTTGAATATAGATATTTATTACGTTTAATTCGGATATGTTAAGGGTACAAACACGCTATTTCCAATCATTAAATGTTTGATCTGCTATTAATACATAAGAGCCTACGCTACAAGTATGCAGTTTGAGCTTTATAAAAAAAAATCTGTTCGCCGTTTGGAGATTAACTTTGACACTCACCCGGCGCACCACAGTCGGCGCAATGCTTGTTGTGTGGTAGTTTCCCCAATTCCAATAAAACCTTTTTGTTTCTGTCCTTGTTCGCCATTATCCTTAGAAACCGAATTCTATGACTGCTTGGTAAAGTCTTACCGCGAAAAAAGTGTTTTGCTACCAGTAAAGGTCACTCAATAAAAGAGAAAAAACTTTCACGTTAACATTTGACAAAATCTGGACCGTGGATGATCATGTCTGAATCCATCGCCGTCATTTTTTATTTGTGACCACCCACCGCGGCATAACTCTACACACAAGAACTCATTACACGTGCTATTGTGTTTTTGCCCGTTTGCGGATTGGTATATTTTTATTTGCATAAATAGTTGCTTATATTCATAAACAAACCGTACATACGGGTATAAATAACACTCCATGAACAGACTACTGTGAACAACCAACCACATGTAAAGATATGTCACATATTTTACCTGATATTTTGTTCTGTATTATGCTCCATTTGAAAACGACAGTTTAAAGCAATAGTCTTGAGGTGACATTGCTTTTACAAAAATAAAACATTGAAATATGTTGCTTGAAAAAGTATTTAAAAAAATGTATTCTCCCCTATGCTGTAGAAGTTCCAGTTAACATAAACAAGAGGTTACCCCCAATCTACCTCCAACCTCCATCAGTTAACTAGTAATCTTCTAAGCACTTGCCATGCACGTGCAAATGCGTTGGCCATGTGTTCCCGTCATTCCACTGCTCGTTATTTATTCAAGTATCCGTAATTATCAGGATGTGAGAATCTGAAATTATCTCTCAAACATCAGCACTTAAGAGATATGTTAGCAAAGCCACAGAAAGGCCAACAATCATTTTGAAGGAGCTACAGAGTTGCTGCTGAGAGTGAAATAATGGTGTCTCAGTCAACCATAAAGAGCTAAGCATCCTTACTGTATAATATTGTGGTGGAAGCAATAATGGTGTGGGGATGTGTCACATCCATAGGGACTGGGCGTCATGTTAAAATTAAATGAATAGAAAGGGCATAACAGAGGGAAAATAGGGAACCTAGTAAAAAAATAGATATGAGAAAAATCATCTTCCAACAGTATAGTAGCCCTAAGCACAAAGCTAAAGCAATACAGGAGGCAAAACAAACAAATGGTGTGGTTGGTCAAAATCCTGATCTCAATCCCACTGTGAACTTGCAGCACTAATTGAAAATTGCAGTCCAAAAATGTCATCCAACCCACCTGGCCAGGAATTGGCCTAAATCACTGAAGTAGCCAAACCAGAGATATACTTAACTCAATACTTAAAGCTGTCATTGCAGAAAAAGATGTCTCTTCCAAACTTTAATGCATAGGGTTTGAATACTTATGCAAGCAACATTTCAGTTTTGTACTGAAAATACAGCCCATACATAACATCAATGTGACCAACGCAGATAATAATTTAGTTTGTGTCAGCGTCCTAAAATACAAGTGTAGCATTTGGATTTCAGCAAAAACAAAAGCAGATGTCAAGGTGTGTGTAGATAAAAAGATAAACCAACAGTAAGTTCTCTTAGCCACATGTTGTAAGCAGGAGTAAAGAACGAGTGGCGTTCACCAGGGCCAGATTGTTACGGTCAGACGACTGCGTTAGATCATCTCTGAAACAAGGCTTTGGGGTACTCCCGGACAGCAGGGGGCAGTACCAACCGACAGCGGTCCGAGGTGTTGGGCGCACCACACCCACTCAGCAGAACCATGTGACTGGCCACACTTCTTGGGAGTGGTTTGAGGAACATTATGTTCCAGGTGAGGCCCTGGTACTGTGGGATGTGCAGCACCAATAAATTCAATCCACAGCAGCTACACCTCGCAATTTACAGGACTTGACAGATCTGCTGCTCATGTCTTGGTGCCAGATATCACATTTCACTTTCGGGGGTGTCGAGTCCATGTTTCCGCGTGTCAGTGCGGTTTTGGTGGCACGGACCAACAGCAAATTAGTTCATATGGTTCTGGCTCATATGTATTAATATACACTGCACAAAACAAAGCAACACAAAAATCAGTAAATACCAAATGTTGCAAAAGTTCATGTCCATTATATTATATAATACAGAAGAAAAAAAGTTTTAGAAACAGTGCATGAATAAGAACTAGTTTTTCTTTACAGCAAATCGACACACCCATTTTACCCATTATTTAAAAAAAATTTACATCTTACCAAGGGTAAAAAATTATAAAAAAATTTAAAATAGCAAAAAATCGAATTTATTAAAGAAACTCCCTGCCAAATGCAAGGCAGAATACAAAAAAGATAAAAAGCAACAAAAAAACCAACGTACAAAACAGATAAAACCACACTTCTTTTTATACGAATGTATAGTACAAAGGGATATGGATCAGGATAACAGCGAATTGCAGCTCTGATCCCGGGCCAGAGGTACAGAATGCATGGTATATTAACAAAGCTCACAGGCGTACTGCAGACATCAAAGCCGTTATATTCAAAAAAAGGTTCACATTCATCACGGCAAGTATTTATTTGTCCTTTCAGTCTTTATTCAATTTGGTGCCTAATAAATACAAACTAAATTAGATGACAGCTTCAATACTGTCATCAAGCCACAAATGTCCGACCTGCGTTTCCTTCAACTCCCTACTTGACAAGCACTAGTCTCCAATTCATGGGAAGTCTTCTGCTAGGTGTTGTAGGGCGTTCTTCGGAAGGTCCAGGTGAATGGCGTTGAGGTAGTGAAGGAACCTGTGTACGGGGACAAATACATATTTTCATCAAATAAGTCTCTTGCAAGCTATAAAAGATTAGAATATTGCCATTTCGACTTGGCCAACAAAAATATAATTATGAAACCCTTCCAAAGAAATAACAGCCTCTACATTTCCTGACTACTAGGCAACAGATGATGCAATGACATAACGTCCCAGAGGTGTTTAATAGTACCGGAAACGTGAGGGCCGGTCAATCGCACCAGGCACCAGGAGGAACACAGGGCCCACTGCACCGGCGTAAGGTCAGACGATGGTTCTGAGGATTTCAACCTGGTACCTAACAGCAGTCAGAATACCGTTGGCTATATGCCAGGGATATGCCTCCCCAGAGCTACACTGACCCACCACCAAACCAGTCATGCTGGAGGATGTTGCAGGCAGCATAACATTTACAACGACATCCCCAGACAAATTCAAGTCTGTCACATGTGCGCATGGTCATAACATTTAAATAAACAATTTTATAATTGCACTTTTAGCAAGAGGGATGTGTATGTCGAGCAAATGTTCAGCAGCCTTTCGCTGCTGCTTATCACTTCAATGTATTCTTTGCCAAATAATGCAATTCCTGTTATAATTGGCAATATTTAAACTTGGGTGTAAACAACGTAATCTCACTTAAAACCAGATCATAGCGTACATAATGTGCTATTAAAATGAATAAAAGTAAAAAAGTTCAGTGGCAAACTCTATCAACACTTGAGGGATATTTTCTCCTATATGAAATATGTTTGCAGGCACCAACACTGAAGCAAAAATTGTTAATAACCAGGTTGTGTGGGACATTATCTTGGGGCCACTCGCTAGTTTGAAGCAGTTGCAGAGTTAACTAAAATTAACATTTAAAAACATTCAAGTATTTTGACAAAATGTGTCTAGTATTTAGGTAAATCTACTAAAATACCTACAGTAGCCGCAAGAAAAACAACCACAAACGTACGATGCGTGTCCGTAGACTTGAAGATGTGAACCACATCTCATTCAGTTTTTATTGGAGTTGAAAATCGTGCAAGTCTGTGATTTTGTATTGCACGTGTCAATACCGCAATTGTTGATTATAATTCGATACATATTTCGAGCAATAGATAACATTTACACACAACTGATCTAGTGTTTGTTTTTTGGATTTGATTGTTTATTTATTTTCTAAGAAAAGGAAGGGCAAGATTATGCAAGTGCTAGATAAGTGGGATGTGGTAATGAAACTTCAAATTCATTGTTATTTTCACTAGCATTTTGTTGGGAAATCTTTATACATAAAGGATTTATTTTAGTGACAGAAAAAAAAAAAAAAAAGAATAAGTCTTTAGTTTCCACCCTAATCTTGATCTCTATAGATATCATCCTATACAACATTACACTTTGAAAGCGCCCTTAAAACCATGTTTAACAGCATTCCAGACTTCCACCTTCCCCCTCAGACTCCTCACCTGCGTTTCACCTTGCCCTGCTCCTTAAGGTTCTCTGATCTGCAGATGGTCCGGAGGGCGGGAAGAAAGTCACAGGCTGCAGCCGGTTGGTTACCCAGCATGCCTGGCACCCTGGTTGGTAGAACGTCCATTAGCTCCCGCCTCCTCCGCAGGACCCTAAAAACACAACAGCAGCAAATGTATTATATGGTTAAAAAAAAAGTACGAAGTTATTTACACGTATCCAACAACTAGCAAAGAAAATAGTTTCATTGAAGAAATGGCTTAAGACATAGTTATGCCCACTGATCAAGTTATTAATGAGCACAATTATATACCTACTATAATACATACATCTATAATACACTTACAATGGATCTGTCATTTTTTTATTTCATCAACCGGACAACTGTTCTTTATAAATTAAAAGCTGCAATGAAGTAGGAAGACTCACGTCGGTTCACCGAAGGAATCCTGAGCGAGTCTGAAGCCTTGCCTGTGTGGGGCAACAGGGAGCGTGAGCTCTGTTACAGTGTCCTTCCTCAGCACCTCCTCTAAACCCTGGGCTTCATCCCATGCCGCCTCCACCCCGGCTCTGCACCTCTGAAAGCTCAACGCCTCCACGGCGGTCTGGACCTCCCCGGCCCTCTCCGCCAGGGCCCAGCTCCCAGGGTTCAACTCCTCCCTGGGCTCATCCGTCATCCCATCTTTAGTCTCGACACAGGCCCTCAGGCCAAGCGTCCTATATGGGTCTCTGCCTTCGCTGGGAGGGGAGGCGTGGAGGCGCAGACAGGAGTCCAGGAGGGACATGTGGTCAAGAAACTCAGCCAAGGAGCCCAGGCAGCTGGACACGGGCTGGCTCTTCAGTCTCTGTTCTGGAGTCAATGACAACCTCCTCCTCCTCGCCACAGAGGACTTGACCTGACTGTCACCCAGCAGCGAAGCACTCCGTACCTCGAGGGCACTCGGAGGAGGTTTGCGGAGGGAGAGGAACGTGTCATCTGAATCAGAGCAAAATGGGTCCTGGTCCACTTGGGTGCCCTGCTTCTTCTTCTTCTTCTTCTTCATCCGTAAAGACACCTTCACAGGGCTCCCGTCCGTCTCTGACCCCTCCACCACCTGTTGGAGCCTGGGGAGGGGCAGCAAGTCACTGTAGGGCTTTTGTGGTGATGAATCAGCCTCTGGCTTCACACTATGGATACCAGGTAAATCGTCCTGTGGATCCACACTGGGCTCTTCTTTCTGATGTAGTTTCACTTCCTGTGTCCGTCTTTGGGTTGTGACAGTGAGGAGTGTGGTGGGCAGGGGAAGCAGGGACTCCATGTTGGAGCAGAGCAGATCCAGCCCTCTCCTCCTGCTGGCAGTCAGCAGCTCCCAGCAGCCTGGCTCCACTGCAGACGGGCCCTGAGGAGACAACAACTCATCCTTGTAAAAGTGACACTATTGAATTGGTTTTTTAGTCAATTGTGTTTTAAATGAGGTCACTCCCTTTTAAAGAGCATGGCCGATCCTCATGATGGTGCAGATGCATGTTTAGGGCTGTAACAACAACAGACTAAGAAAAAAGTCAGGGCATTAGGAAGGAATGAGACAGACTTCAACCACCAACCTTGAGTAGATCCAGGATATCCCTTTCAGGCACGATGTTCAACAGCCCCAACATGCTCTCGGTACAGCCTGTGTCACAGTGGGGCAAAGCTTCTCCCGGGGTCAGCCGCTCACACTCCACAGACCTCAACGACGGTTCCACTGTTGTCGCCTGGAGATCTATCGTTGAATATATACACAAGGTATCATCTATTTTTTTTATTGCTAAGTAACCAGGTTCAACTAGGTTCAATGCCTTCAGACCAAAGCTCCAGAGCGGTCCTCACCTGTGGGGGTTGAACACTGGAGTGAACGTGGGAGCTGTCGACCCCCTGCAGAGCGACTCCAAAACTGCAGGTGCATGAGACTCTGGCGTATGTCACCGCCATTGAGCTGGAGCAGAGAGGAGACGTCGCCAACGTCAAGACGCATGTTCTCAGCCAGACACAGCAGCTGCAGGTAGCTGCTCACATTCACCTGTACGGGCCAAACGGCGGGTCACAACAGCAGAAATGATGTACATTTGGTCATTTTACTTCTAGGTTAACGGCTCAAGAATGAACCCATGAACATTGTAGAGCGCTATACTCACCCAGAACAGAAATGAAAGGCAGTTTGTTTTAGAATGAAAGTCTTTCATACCGTGGAGGGTGTTTGGAAATGAATCTCCTCAAAGTAGCCGTCAAACATGGTGCTGAAGGTGGGATCTATAGGACGAGAACTTGATTTAGATGGTCACAGCACAAGGCATGGGATGGACGCAAGAAATTACACTTTCAATTACATTTATATTTGAATTATTTATTGTTTCCCGTGAATTGGTGCAGTTAGCTCATAGTCGTAACCAAACCAACACTAGAATAAACGTATAATACAGCATTGGACCAATTAATAGAATGGAGTCATTTAATGTTTTAAATTAATGTTTCAAATAATAATTTTCCTATAAGTGACTAACCCATTTAAACCCATTTTATTGCAAGACCATCTATCAGTTTACAATTGTTTTTAATCTCTGTATACTCGGGTTGAGAAGCTCGCATCCATCTAACCTTAAACCATCCTGGACTAGCCAATACCCCATTGGTCATTAAGGGAAGACAGGTCATGTCGATGTTTAGAGGCAGAATTCCACACAGTGCCCCATTTACAGTCAACAGTCGTAGAACAATGAAAGAACCACACATATACCACACTCACCACTGGTAGTGAGAATCACCGGCCTCTTGGTTGTAGTCATGAACGTTTTGATGGCGGCCAGGAAACCAGCGTCGTCGTCAAAGATGACATCCACCTCCTCAAAGAGAATGAGCGAGGTGGCGGCCTTCCTGCTCTGCTCCTCACTGGGAACGGAGGAGCCCTTGGTGATGGCGGGCACAGATGGGTCTGTCTGGGGATCTTTTTTCTTACTGGAGCCCTCCTGGGCTTTACTGCTCCACTTGGGAGAAACTGGATAGAAATACGTGCATAGAGAAATAGAGGGGAATTCCATAATTAAAATAAATTTGAAGGAATAAACTAATTTGCATTTCACCAGTTGGGAACAGTGAGACAGAAACATACAGTATTTCATTCTAACCTGTTGGCTGCTTCTTGATTTTGCTTGCACTGGTAGGTTCCTTGTTAGTGGGACCAGGCCTGCCCATTTTGAAGAAGTTGGCTAGGGAAGTGGGTGCCAGGCTTCCTCTCCTGCCACTGCGTGGGGACTGGGGGAGCTTCCTGGGTGAGGACAACCCCATTCTGGGAGAATTCAACTTTCCTGGGATAGTGAGTGAAGAACAAAAACCAGTCAACGTTGATCTCATTTAATTCTATTGAAACACCATTGGTAAAATCATAACTATACAAACGTGCACGTAACCTGAAACTTAAATGATCAAGTCAAATAACACAGCTTTGATCAGTTTCAGAAAGTCACTTCTTAAAGGTGTTTCAGGTTCCAAAAAAAGGCTAGTGGGACTTCCACTCACGTGGTGAGGACACAGCTCTGCTGCTGTAGCTGTTGAAGTAGCAAGGCTTGTTGCCATTGACCCCCTGGATGTCCACCTGGTGAGACTGGGTGGCCTCCTTCAGTTGGGACAGGATCTGACGGCCGTTACGCTGGGATGAAGCGTTCACCTCAAACACCTACAGGTGGGAACCGGTTAGACGAAGACCCAAAACACGGGATTAACTGATACTTCATCATTTTGGTGAAAATGTATCTGGGAACATTAAGGCACTTCCATAAAACACACAATGCTGAGTTGAGTAATACTCAACTTCTATTTAAGTTCAAATTCAGCAGAAACTAGGGGTGTAACGGTAAACACATTAAGCCTGTGTATTTGGCACCGAAGCCCACGGTGACCGGAATGAACACAAACACACACATATAATAAAAGCACCAGACCAATGAGCTACGGACGCTGTGTAAACACATGGAAGTGAACCTGGAAAGAGTGTCAATTAAAACACCGTCTTCAGGACAACAGGTAGAAAAGTGAAGTGTAAAGGAACCTTGAAGCCGAGCTCATGGGCGCAGGCGTAAACGGCAGCCGTCTTGCCCACCCCCGTGGGCCCCGTAATCAGCAGGGTGTTACACATTAACTCCTCCCCCTCCTGAGAGTCCGCCTCCTCGGTGTCCCAGGAGTCTGTTTGTCCCAGAGAAGAAGGGCTGTTATTAGGACAACTCTGCGATCTATAAATACTAGCGGAATAGCAACAGGGCGCCAGCATCTGAAGAGATCCGTTTACTGTTGCAGTCATCCTCCGGTCTCCTGTCCTTCTGCTTTTTCCTCTCCTCCCGGTCAGCTCGGAGCTTCCATTCTTTCAGCCAACTGAAAACGGGACCCGACACTCCTCAGTACTTGACACATTATTGAAACAAATACACAAGCAATAGCAATGAAGCTGATAAAGCCCCAAACTGATAGATTTTCCATAAAACCCGGGTCAACAGGGTCTTCAGCCCTTACCTGTGCAGCTTTCTAACAGAGGCCGTGTTCCCAATGATGTCACTGGAGCGTTGAGGCTGGTACTTCTCCGTCCACAACACGTCTTCTATTGCTAAGTAACAAAAAATACAACAACAACAATGTTCGATGTTATGTAGAAGAGGAAAGCAACATGTTGAAATATCCAACACCGCTCTCAGCTATGGTTTGGCAAAGGAGTCAAATAGTTGTTGTCACCAACTAAGAAAACTATATTTCTATATAATAAAAACATATACGATAGGTACAGAACTTGCCTGATGCTATTTAAAGTGCATGATGAATGAGGAAGAATAGGGAATACGATAAAGGTGAAGGAGGCAAAGACAGTTGGTCATTTTGACAAGAACTAAGCTAAATGGTTATTTGATTTGACCAATGCGGATCTTCATTTTATTATAATTTCTTTCTTTGATTACAGGTCCCTTATTTTATGTTCTGTGGGTTTTGTTTTCCTAAACAGTGTCCTCAGGTTATAATAATGTATTATTGTTAGTATAATATACCATATTATATTTAAGTGAACAAAACAGAAGACATCCATCACCGACAGTGGCTTGACTGTAACTCACCAACAGTGACAGGGTTGTCAGCCAGCGGGGAGTCCTCCAGGACAATCACTGGGCCCGTTTGAGGGGAGAGTCGTGTTTTTGTCTCTTCGTTCTCCTTTTCAACCTGCCGCTTGCACCTCCTCCCTCGACCCCCTCTCCTTGGTGGCTCCAGTTTGGGAGTTGTGGCATCCCCTTTGATCTCCACGTTGTTGGCTTCATCAGACCTGCTGGACCTCTGCTTCTTGGCCTCCTTCCACACCACCCCCGCTCCCTCCTCCACCCTCTTCCGTTTCCCCCCCAGGGGCTCTGCTGAGGCTGGGGCACCCTGGAGTTGGGTGACACCCTCTGGGTCTGGGGAGTGAAGTGGTGGAAGACTGTAAGGCAGGCCCTGCATACGTTAAGCACGTTTATCCTGGACAGACTCCCAGTCAACAGAGTCAAGTATTGTTACCTGAGGTAGTGCACTGTCGGAGGTGGTCACCGCGCCTCTTCAGAAAGCGCGCGAGAAACCGCTGGACTGGAAAAGGAGGGTTGGACGCACTGATCTCCCTCATCAGGAGCATACGGACGGCCTCCGAGAAATCCTCTCTGAAACCCGACCCCTGCCATGATGAAACGCATTCATACCAACAGTTAAACTCATTGAAACGACCTTGTCACAGCAGCACTGCTGACACAGATAAGTGAGGGGAAAGACTCACACACACATTGTCAGGACCTTCACACAGCACGGTAGACACAAGACCAAAACAGGAAAGTTGTGCTCATTGAGTTTCTAAATTTACTAAGAAATCTACTACTACTTTCCTAAGAAACTACACTTACTACTTCTGAGGAGTCTGGTTGTTCCACCTGTAGTGACTAAAATGTAAATGACGTGTAAGTTGTGAAAACCCTCAAAATGCATGCTACTTATTTTCTGCATCAACCTAATTCTACTTACGCCTACCTTTAAGTCAAGTAAATCTTCTAGGGTGGGGAATTGCAAAAGACTTTATGATAAGATATTATCCCGATTCCTAAGTGCAATCGCAATTTCGTGATGCGATTCTATTCAATACTGCAGTTTTTCATTATGTTTTCAGATAACCATTTGCAAACAGTTCAATCATACCTCCAAAAGCCAAATTCTGCCCAAAAAGTTTTAAAAAGACACATTTTTTAACAATACAGTCTTTATACTAAATGGGAAGTTGATTTTCTTCCCCCCTACGACACAATGTGCGCAGGTCTTTACTTATAAAGTACGTCACAGATTGTTTGACCAAAAAAACATTGCACAATTTTCATGTTTTGAGTCATTACAGCAGTCATTTTACTGAACAAAAATAATATAACAGCTTCTAACCCAAACCAAAAACAGATTCTTGTAGACAATCGATTTCAAGATAGTCAAAACTAGTATTGGGATAGGGCACTATAATGTTTTTCCCCTATCCCTAAAAACCAACAAATATTGAATGTTACAACAAACCGTAATAAATGATAATGTTACCACAAATAAAAATTATGTTTAAAATAACATCAAAACGTACCCTTTTACAGTGCACTCTGGAGGCTGGCTCCGTCTTCAGCAAACTGAACCCATCATGCGATGGAAAGTGGTTTGATGGAAGACGGTGAAACTTCTTAAGGCAGTGTAAGAGAGGAGAGACAGGCCATGGAAGACTCCAGAGAGGACAGTCTGGGAAAGGGCAAATAAGTTGGAATTAATACAGACAAGTTAAAATCCTGGCTATGTCACATTAATTAATGTATAACAAAAATCTCAACTAATCTCAACTATCTAACTGCGGCTGAAAAATGACATACGCAAAACAACATACCCAAAAGGCATGGGGCACCATGCATGCAACAACAGCATAGGGGTGGGGCGATCTGACGTTTTTATATAGAGATCGATCTTGAAGACGTCCACAATCTACATCTCAAGTGAATCATAGGGATTGCGATCTTTAAGTCCCCATAATAATGTTAAAACAACAACGACTGCCTACCAGATGGCTGTGCTGATTGGACAAATTATATCACGTCTCAAGCATGTAGACGTATTAGGGGGGAGAAATCTACAGTGAGTGTTTTTTAATGTGTATCTATTGCTGATTACAACTTTAATATGGGGGGGGGGGGGGGGGGGGGGGGG
>JACXGK010009952.1:0-18877 GCA_016801125.1 Novumbra hubbsi
GCCCGCGATACCATCAGGAAGTACCATCCGGCCCGTTGTACCATCAAGAAGTACCATCCGGCCCGTTGTACCATCAGTAGGTACCATCCGGCCCGTTGTACCATCAGGAAGTACCATCCGGCCCGTTGTACCATCAGGAAGTACCATCCGGCCCGTTGTACCATCAGGAAGTACCATCCGGCCCGTTGTACCATCAGGAAGTACCATCCGGCCCGTTGTACCATCAGGAAGTACCATCCGGCCCACAGATAGGTAATAAAACAGTTATAAGGAAAACATAAAAAAACATAAAACATAACTCCCCAGCCCATTCTTAAACAACGGAATCTACATATACATTATTTAAACATTATAATTAACCTACTATACAAATGTTCTAATTTTAGTTCTGGCCTGCAAATCATTTATTATTAACTAATTACAAAACAAATGTCCATTTAATTTGTTTGGTCCACGAGCAAAAACAGACGCTTAAGAATTTTTTTTTCAGATTGGAAACAAAACAAAATGGTCACTATATATACATTCCAAGACTCAGTTCATTGCTATTCCAAAGTAGCTGCAGTAAATCTATATCATTATTTATAGTAATTCAATATAGGATTAGACCAGGTATAAATATCCATCATTTACACTAGAAGAGTGACAAGAGAAGAAAAGAGCGGATCATTTTTATTTTAGGACATAAATGTATATGAGAATCAAAACCCTTGGTGTTGCTGAGAAGAGAATAAGTCAGCATCCACGGAATATTTCAGATACCAAAATGAGGATTACATCACCCTGACAATGAAACCACCTTCTTAACCTTTCTTATTTATCCACAGCGAGGGCCTAAAAAATCTAGAAGATTAGAAAATCATGTCAATTATATGTATGAATAATCCACTCCGGAGGTTACTTGAAAAAAAAAATCCCAATCTCTGTGTCACTTCAATAATGGATGAAGAAGACGAACACATACAAACCACTATTGGTTCCCTCACATCCTACTAAGGGGAAATGTTCCGACCTACAGTTCAGCAACCATACAGTTTTTGTCTTGGGTAATGTACCACCTAGGTTCCCAGTGCAAGGGACAGTGTGAGGTAACAACTAATCCCGATGCAGTAGTCCGGGGGGGTCGACTGTTCACATCAGTGAGTAATAGCTTGTTTCCTAAAACAACACCCTTTTAATAAATGACACCTAACGCCTATTCATGAAACAAGGCCGCCTGCCAGTCAGGAACTCCACCAGGTCCTTTGCCGCTACACCGCACACAGTTTTAGCAGTCAGGATGGCTGGTAATGCCTTATCATCACACCAGAGCACTGTGGTACTGGGATTGTGGGCCAGACGTGGAGAGGTTTGGAGGCAAAATCCATTGCAAGCCACCTAGTCATCAAACGCAATACTACATATCTTTACAGGCTTTCGGTATAACTTGACAATATACATACTTTTTTTTATATTCAGCGGTTTATTAAACATAAGGGCTGGACCTTTTCACAGTGGATCAAATGCACACTCCAACTGACTGGGCTATTTCATCCACACAGTGAAACACCATTAATAATTCAGCTGTTTGTTCCATATTGCTGTGGCTTTGGGGAGTGGCTGATTACGACACTGCAATCCCACAGGTCACTTGATGAATATTTGGCCTGTGTGCTGCATTAGCCCTGCACACCAAACTTCGCCCAATCGCCTGTCCACATCTCCTCTCACTTCTACCAAGCTATGGCTATAAGCCCTACATCAGCGCTGCAACCTACTAGATCCTCAGTCCCTGTGTCACGTGCACATTGGTCCTGGAGGGGAGCACGGAGACAGAAAGCGGATCTCTCCCGATGTCTTTGTGGCATTTACACAGCAAACACGTCCATAGTGTTTATCACCTTGCAATATACCTGCAAGGTTCAGACTGCACCTTAGGGTACGAATGAAAACTCAACAGGAATTCCTTCATTCACTGTCGAAACACGATTTAAAATGCACAAATCCATCTCAACCGCCCAATAACCCGGTACACACTTCAGAAACAGGTACAAAGAGAAACAAGGAAAGGGCCTCGGAAGAAAAGGAACCCAGCTGAGAGGCATCCGGAGCACATCCGCAGGGAATCAGACCTCCTGGCTCCTGCTGGGTAGCAAATCCTTTGCTAACTTCTCAAAGATATTGGTTGAATGGTCCATCATTTTAGTAATTAACAGGTGATATATGGTAATATGAGGTAATTCTTAGATTGTTAGATGTTTTTTGCAAGTATTCATACGCAGCATCACTTCGGTATATCTACGTCAACATTGTTTGTGAGTTAATTTGTTAGAAAAAGCATGATTGGTCAAAAGGTCCCATTAGAAAAAGCACTATTTCTTGTTCACTCGCCACCTCTTCAAACCATCAGCTTAGCAAAAAAACATTAAAAAGGAAAAATGAAACCCTGGTATTCAATATTTAGCACAATATTTTACTGTTTTTAACGATAGTGTTCATTTAGATGAGCAGATTTCGCAAATTGTAATTAAAGACACCTGTAAAAACGTATTCTCAAAAACGCCACTAAATGCCATACATATGTGTGTGAAGTTACAAAACACCAGATAGTTTACAAGTCACCTTCAATGGTTTCCAGTAATATACCTTCTCTTTCCAACCTTAATCCAGGAAAGCAGTAGCATATAATTGATGAACATGAGAGCATTACATCTCAGAACCTTCAGGTTGAGACCATCAAAAATAAGCAGGGAAGACTGAAACATAAAAGTTTGATTTTGAAATGTCTTAAAAAATGTTCTACAACATCTAAGTGTTTATAATTTATATAATATAGCTGTTCAAAAAGCTTTCCAACAAATCCCAATTGTACATCAAATTTTACAGAAAATCATTAAATCCAACGCCAACCGTACGTATACTTTAACCATACGTATACTTTAACCATATGCATACTGTAACCATACGTATGCTTTAACCATAGTTATGCTTTAACCATAGGTATGCTTTAACCATAGGTATACTTTAACCATAGGTATACTTTAACCATACGTATGCTTTAACCATAGGTATACTTTAACCATACGTATGCTTTAACCATACGTATGCTTTAACCATAGGTATACTTTAACCATACGTATGCTTTAACCATAGGTATACTGTAACCATACGTTACTTTAACCATAGGTATACTGTAACCATACGTATGCTTTAACCATAGGTATACTTTAACCATAGGTATACTTTAACCATAGGTATACTGTAACCATACGTATGCTTTACCATACGTATGCTTTAACCATAGGTATACTTTAACCATACGTATGCTTTAACCATAGGTATACTTTAACCATAGGTATGCTTTAACCATACGTATGCTTTAACCATAGGTATACTTTAACCATACGTATACTTTAACCATAGGTATACTTTAACCATAGGTATACTTCAACCATACGTATGCTTTAACCAAAGGTATACTTTAACCCTTCGTATGCTTTAACCATAGGTATACTTTAACCATACGTATGCTTTAACTTATGTATACTTTAACCATAGGTATACTTTAACCATAGGTATACTTTAACCATAGGTATACTTTAACAATACGTATGCTTTAACCATAGGTATACTTTAACCATACGTATGCTTTTCCATAGGTATACTTTACCCATATGCATATTATAACCATAGGTATACTTTAACCATAGGTATACTTTAACCATATGCATATTGACCACCATACGTATACTTTAACCATAGGTATACTTTAACCATACATATACTTTAACCATAGGTATACTTTAACCATACGCATATTATAACCATACGTATACTTTAACCATACGTATACTTTAACCATACATATACTTTAACCATACGCATATTATAACCAAATGTATACTTTAACCATACATATACTTTAACCATACGTATACTTTAACCATATGCATATTATAACCATACGAATACTTTAATCATACGTATACTTTAACCATACGTATACTTTAACCATACGCATATTATAACCATACGTATACTTTAACCAAACGTATACTTTAACCATACGTATACTTTAACCATACGTATACTTTAACCATACGCATATTATAACCATACGTATACTTTAACCAAACGTATACTTTAACCATACGCATATTATAACCATACATATACTTTAACCATACATATACTTTAACCATACGTATACTTTAACCATACGTATACTTTAACCATACGTATACTTTAACCATACGCATATTATAACCATACGTATACTTTAACCATAGGCATATTATAACCATACGTATACTTTAACCATAGGCATATTATAACCATACGTATACTTTAACCATAGGTATACTTTAACGATACGTATACTTTAACGATACGTATACTTTAACCGTAGGTATACTTTAACCATAGGTATACTTTAACCATAGGTATACTTTAACCTTACGTATACTTTACCATACGTATACTTTAACCATACGTATACTTTAACCATACGCATATTATAACCATTCGTATACTTTAACCATATGTATACTTTAACCATACGTATACTTTAACCATACGTATACTTTAACCATACGCATATTATAACCATACGTATACTTTAACCATACGTATACTTTAACCATACGCATATTATAACCATACGTATACTTTAACCATACGCATATTATAACCATACGTATACTTTAACCATACGTATACTTTAACCATACGCATATTATAACCATACGTATACTTTAACCATACGTATACTTTAACCATACGCATATTATAACCATAAGTGAAAGACAAAATAGTAAATGGAACAATGTCAAAGTGTTTGTCGTCATTCAGACAATTTCCTCTGGAATGAAATGATGAAGAATAGGTTTATAAAACCTTATAGTGAAACAACAGAGCCCAGCAACCATATTTATTTCCTGTCATACATGTGTGACACCAGTTTCACTATGAGTAATATCCTGCTCCTGTTGTTCATTGGAGCTCTAAAACAGCTTGGTGCAGCTAATTGTTGACTACAGTGATCCTATTTATCAAAGTGCCGCTCACTATTCTTCATCCTCATCATGTGTTCTACCATAGTCCCTTTGGTTTTGTTAGTGAAGACAGTGCAGGCTCTCATCACTGTATTCCTTTTATATTCCAAAAGGTTGGCTATATATGTAGTTTAACTACATACGATTCTGTTTTATCAAACCGTCGGGAAACATGAGTTTCCTAATGTATTTTTTTATGATTGATTAACTCTTAGAGTTCTGTGGGTCTCCACTGAGTTTTAGTTTTAAGGCACTGCAGTGATGGAACGAAGTACGAAAAACTATTAGACCTTCTAGTTCTCGAAACTGGGACCAACAAAGAGAGACTTCTTCTAGAGGGCAGTAATGTGCTTTAATGTATATTGTTAAATGTTATCGAGCTTTGATCTTGCAGTGTTCTATTTATGATGTGTTATTATGCAGGGCTCATTTGGAAGAAACTTGGGTCTCTTGAACTCCCTGAACTAAATACATTTGGAATATAAAATACATATATTTATTGATTGGGAGAATACTGGTCAAACAGGCAAAGTTGCAACATCAACAAAATCTACACTCGAACTTACACCGGCAGTAATCCCCACACAGTTTCAGCTGGGCTTGGGGCACTCTGCTTCAATGCTTCAACAAAAAGAGAGTGAGTAAGAAAGTGAGAGTAGAAAGGGGAGAGATTCTGCTGTGTGGATCACAGAGCCATAAAGATGAGCGTTGAAGTGAATCCATTCACTTGTGAATGTTTAGTTCAATACATTATTGATCTGCATGTGAGTAGAGGGGGGATTATATGTGCTCTTATTAGTAAATCCAAATGTCTAATTGGAAGATGTTAACCCTTTAACTGGCACACCAAGGAGAAAATCATCTTTATGAAAAAACATACAGAATTAAACCAGCCTCAGCATTGGCTGTAAATTAATCATAACTGAACACCAAATAAACATTCAACGCAGTACGGACCCTAAAACAATATAATGTTCTGTTCTTCCTCTACATATTTGGAAACATGGATATTTGCACTACATTTTAAACAAATGTATTGATAACGGTAACCTAATTTAACAAAGCAGACCCCTAAAATATATTCTTATACATTTTTTATTTATTTTTTAATTATGTGTAAAAGGTGAGTACTCCACTATCTTATTGATCACATATAACTTGTGAGGGTCCAACCTTTCACAAACCTTAGACACTTGGTCTGGTTTGGTCTCAACCATATGGGTTTGTGGTCACACATCATGCAAAGATCAAAAGACCTATCTGAGGCCCTCGGAAGAAAGCTTGATGCCCATGGGTTTAAGAGGGGTTACTATTTCCAGAAATCTGCATAGGACAGGTCGTCCCCCCGAAAACAGACCAAGAGCTGACCAGAAGATGCTCATAGAAGTCCTGAAGAATCCCAGGGTGACATCAAGGGATCTACAGGTCACATAGTAGACACAAGTAGATCTGTTTGAAATAGACTGGACAATCTGGGCCTACATAGGAGGTCAGTTAGTAAGAAGCCACTGTTAACAAAAAAGAATATCAAACATGACACAGTGGAAGCAATACTCTAAAGAAGAAAGGCCTCAAACATGACACAGTGGAAGCAATACTCTAAAGAAGAAAGGCCTCAAACATGACACAGTGGAAGCAATACTCTAAAGAAGAAAAACCTCAAACATGACACAGTGGAAGCAATACTCTAAAGAAGAAAGGCCTCAAACATGACACAGTGGAAGCAATACTCTAAAGAAGAAAAACCTCAAACATGACACAGTGGAAGCAATACTCTAAAGAAGAAAGGAACTGGGCTAATTTCGATAACATAAGAGAATGATAGACAGTAAAATAAATTGGGACTTTAGGTTGCTTTAGCTAAAAAGTTAAAAACACCAACCATTGAAGCTTGTGGTATACTTATTTTTTCACCACAATGAAATTCTGTTTCAGTTGATATCATTATAAAGAAATCTTAGTATAGTCTTTCACATTAATTGTTAAATTAGGGCACACATCGGTCACTTACATAAGTCAATAATGCTGAAGTAAAGATTATATCCATGTCTCCAAAAATTGGTAAAAAACAGACATTTATAATACCTTCTTCCGTCCCTTATCTCTCTGGGATTGTTAAGAATGAGTGTGATTAATTCTTAGAAAGTCAACGGTAATTGCCCAGGTGTTTTGCAGGGAACCTTCTGTGTTTAGAGGGAAGGATCAAAGACATGTGTTGGTGTCCATGAAGCAGTGATCCATTAGTCAGAGACAACATGGGGTCTATCCCTGATAAGAGGACCAGGCTGCTCCTGTGATGCTCTCATCCACTTCCCAGCCCCCCAATTATGGTCATCATGTCAGGCTGCTCTGCCCCAATGTAATCAGCCCCGCCTCCTTCCTCCCCAAACAGTCCTATCCACACGTAGCAGACGTGAATATGGGAGGGCCCCGGGCAGAATGATCCTGTGTGCTCACTTCAGGGACGGTGACAGGTCCAAGCAGAAGCTGTGACGAGCTGTCAATAACCTTTCTCATCCTTAACAGCACGCTGCATTGACAGACACACGCAGCACGATCCCATTGTCTTTGTAGAGCTCTCTCAAATGCTTTACTTGGTATGGCGGTCGCACTGAATCAAAACCAATTCCGGGGTACTTGGGCTTCACTGGCTGGTTCCTGAATGACCATCCAGCAGTAAGAAAGGGTGTTCCTCACACGGACATTTGGACATTTCCTTCCAGCGGGTGGAGTAGGGCTTCCAGAGAATCTGTTTATTACAATGAGGTGTAGCAGCTGACGTAAGCCCCAATAGATGGTCCAAATAAATCTGAGACATAAGGTGCAGCAAACCAGGACGCTCCCTTGAGATCCTAGCAACTACCCTGGGACTCTCTGCAGCCTATCAGCATCGTTCTCCCCTCCTCCACTCTTTTTCCCATGATGCCTCTGTGAGACCGACACTAGTTACCTCACGCTACTCCACCACCAGCTGTGTCACTCCTATTGTTACATGCAGATACCAGCTCTTACTGGCAGAGTAGATCATACACAGTTTCCAAATGACAATGGGTTTCTTTGCATCGGAAGAGAAGGTTTGATCGTTTGACCGTGACGATTTGGTTGTTCTGTTACTGGTAGTAGCATTTTTAGCAATTTTATCCAAACGTCACAAAATCATGTGCATAATGTTCAAAGGTTAGAAACCCACTATTCTATTAATCTTAAGTACTTGTCTATGGCTCAGTTTATCACATGTATTGAAATGGCAGTGCATAAAGAGTTCACTAAAATAGTGAATCTGCCATAAACCCTATAAACCCTATAAACCCTATAAACCCTAGCGGTAAACAGTGAGACATGGTACTTTTCACATTTCAACATTCCTGCATTCCATCAGGGAATATTAATTTGTTTAAAAAGTATCTTTGTTTCGTTTTTTGGCTTACCCCACCACAGTGTTTCGATAACAGTGGAAATCTCGTCCGGACAAGGCAACGTTTGTCAATATATTTTCATCAGTTTACTTCACCAAAATACAGATGCAGTCCTCTTGTCCTATAGATATTACTGAGGTGGTGTAAGCCAACACAAAACATAGTCCTTATAAGTAGGGTTTAAAAAAATTGCTTATAGAATAAATGAATGCTGGAATAAAGGTTTGCCGCTAGGTTCAGTGAGAATTATGATATTTCAGTCAATAGACAATCATACAACCAAAAGTGGATGACCAATCCAATCAAGTTTTATATATAAATATATATATTCTGTTTCCAGTGAGTTGTGATCCAGCATTCGAAATGTAACATAAAACACTCTTGCAAACACAAACAAATGAACAGACAGGCGGGCACACACTCACACACACACACATTAAGACTGTGCTTCCTCATGAATCCACTGAGCATCAGGTCTGTCAGTTTGACGCAGCGTAAACGTTTAGTGTGAGCCATTAGCTCAGTACTCACCCTGTTAGCACAACCACAAAGTCCATTACATTCCAGCCATTCCGGAGATAGGAGCCTTTGTGAAACGCAAAGCCCAGCGCGATGATCTTAATGCCAGCTTCAAAACAAAATATTGCAATAAAATAGGGCTCTGTGTCATCCTGTTAAGAAAAGAGAGGGTGAAACTGTAACAATCATTGATTTCAATCATCATTCGTTTGGGATGATGTGTAATTTTAATTATTCGGGAAATGTTCATCCAAAAGCAATTAATTGGTATCATAATGGAGTGACTCACGACAATATGTTATATAGGGCCTTTAGCCCATCCAGGGAGTGGCTCAATTATGGGGAACGTTAGCCCATCCAGGGGGAGTGGCTCAGTTATGGGGAACGTTAGCCCATCCAGGGGGAGTGGCTCAATTATGGGGAACGTTAGCCCATCCAGGGGGAGTGGCTCAGTTATGGGGAACGTTAGCCCACCTGGGGGAGTGGCTCAGTTATGGGGAATGTTAGCCCACCTGGGGGAGTGGCTCAGTTATGGGGAACATTAGCCCACCTGGGGGAGTGGCTTAATTATGGGGAACGTTAGCCCACCTGGGGGAGTGGCTCAGTTAGGAGATGCAGCCATGAGGCACTTTGCAACAGGAGGGACGCTTCCTTCTTAGAACTACCAGCGTGAATAGCACAACCTAACAACCAGGTTCAACAGGGAGTCGGTATGCAGGGGGATTAAAGGACCACACGGTGTGATACTGCTCAGGAAACAGAGCCCCCTCCTCCCTCCCCGTTGGCATCTGATTGGTTGTATCATCAAAAGCTCTAATACTAGTAGTGAATATAGAATCCTGTGTACGTGACAATATATGACTGAAGGTCTTTCACTTGGAAAGAGTTGTATGGCTAAAAGATAATCAAACAAATGTCATGTTATACTGCAGGGTTGGGCCATAACACCTTGCAGACTGACACATTTTATCTAAGTGGACTGTCGTGAGGGGCTCAGAAAGCTATTATGAAAAATGATCTGTACAGTGACAATTGATCACAAAGAAGCCCTAAAAGAGAATGCATCTGAGAATAGCATAATAATTATTGCATTATCTTAACTACCTTAAGACACAGAAATGTAGATCGCATCACACCTTATTTTACTTATGGCCAGTGGGAAAATATTGTCTTTTGATGATTTTACTGTTGTTTGAACTAAAATCCTATGAATATAAATGCAATCACTTGCCTGTTTCCAGCCTCTAAGACATTGGTATGGGGCATTTAGCCTGGGGCACTTAGCCTGGGGCATTTAGCCTGGGGCATTTAGCCGGGGGAAAAGGCACTTACCAAGCGTTGTGACATGGGGGTCTTGTCCAAGGCGGGTAGATGCTGCTCCAGGGCCAGAACAATGCAGTTGGCTATAATGGTGGCCAGGATCAGGTATTCAAATGGAGTGAGGCAGTTAAGAAAAACCCAAGATGCAATATTACCATCAGCAATACATTCCAACAGAAATAAAGGAGAAGACAGACACATTGGACCGATAGGAAGGAAAAGAAAAACCTTTTTTTGCAGTGATTAAATTAAATCAGTCCTCAACGAAGTTGAGGAGAAATAGAAGGAAGGAAAATAGTAATTTGGCTGTTCGTGGAAGCTATTTAGTATCTCCTCCGCAGACTGTGTAGCAAAGATGTCTACTTTCTCACTTCAGCCAATGGGCTACACTATATGGAGATGATATAATTTACTGGTCAAGGGTTGCTCAGGATTTCCTCTGATTCTAGCCACAACGGCTCCCGTGAACCGTAATAACTAACTCAATGGGGGAAGACTTTCCATCTGGTTTGGAGATGCACTGGTACCATAGAGGCAGATAACTGTTCACTCAGCAGCAAAACTAACCAAGCATCTATAAAAGTAATGGTTGCCATGGCACAAATCAATGTCAATGAATTGCAATGCCTAACAGGTTCATTAACCCAATCTCATGAAATAGTGGTTCAGAGTATCTTGTGTGCAGATTGTAAAAAGGCCCAGCCGTTTTCACAATCTGCATGTTTTGTTTAGTTCTCATTTGGCAAATGTAATAAATGTATTAGATGTAAAAATATATTTTAAACAGGCAGTCCGTTTTTCCATCATTTACATACATCTATTATTTATGAGACATACATGACATTGTAAATCGATTTAGCCACGTAATCAAGTGGTTCTATAAACCAGACAACAATGACTATCGATAGTGTAGCCTACCTGACTCAATGTCTTAACGTGGTTATGCTTGACTATTCAACAAGCACTTTACTCTTTGGATCACTGCTTTGATATGACCCTCATTCAGAAAGCCTGTCTGTTTGTGTTTAGTAGACTGCCTTCCCGCTTGCTTGCCATTTACTGTTGAGCAGCCTTTGCGCGTGGGTAAGTTCAGCACCTTGGAGAGAAGCTCAGGGAGCTCGTGCTGAAACGTGGAACTCGGTAGTTGCTGCAGGGTACATTGGGGGAAAACGGGAAACCGCTTTGGTTACTAGGGAGACTGTTTCCATGAAACAAACAAATCGATGCCGCAGTTATTTGATATGTTACAGTGGCACAGTCCCATGGGCAGAATATCACTCACCCAGGCTTATTTACTA
This sequence comes from Novumbra hubbsi, assembly GCA_016801125.1. Lineage (NCBI taxonomy): Eukaryota > Metazoa > Chordata > Actinopteri > Esociformes > Umbridae > Novumbra > Novumbra hubbsi. The sequence goes on from JACXGK010009952.1 coordinate 11,587, forward strand.
ATAGTCCATATACCGGAATCAAATGCATTAGGCAAGTAGAACGCAAATTGCGTAGGCCTAATCAGCCGTAGGCGCGTTATTTGGTGCTTTACTAAATCAATCTAAATATCGAACAGCTGACAAGGTTTTTATTACACTACCACTCGGGTTTAAAACGACGAAATAAAAAAACAACTATATCCTTTTTAGAAGGATACTTTAACAGAATTCGTATATTTCTACTTTTAGTAGGCTATATTTTTATACTTCCAAAATTGATGACATGGATATAAGACACCGCTGTGTTAGGTTATTGGTATGAAATACGGCATCATAAAGTCCAATCAGAGAATTCATGAGAAAACGAGAGCAGTATCACCATGACGGTTTGGGGTAAATTCACTCATCCGAGAGTTTATAAGATAACCCTACTGAGATGTTATAACCTACTGTATTATACACTTATCAATAGCTGTTATGATATCAGAGGCTACAGCAAATTAACTTGGAAAACCATACCTCTGGAACTTAGACACATTTTAAGCCATTAAATCCAATGTACACAAATATTTAAATAAAATAGGGTATTTGGCACAAAAAATAGTTTTTTTTTTACATAAAGCAGCAAAGGATATGGCCATTCGGTAATCTTTTTTGCGTATTTCCGTATGACACAATCCTCGCTAAAGATGAAAAGAGACCGGTTGACAGTCAGAAAGCTATGCTTGACCGGGATTGGGTTGTAAATGGCCATTGACCTGGCTCTTGAGGACAGTGATTGAGTATAACCCCTTGGCCCGCTTGGGGGGCCTGCCGGCCGACTTGCTCCTCTTGGTGGGCCCGCTTGACAGACCCCTCCTCGTCGGTTGGACAGTTCCTTTTCGAAACGAGCCATTCTGGAATTGCACAGATCTTACGCAGAGAATCAAAAGGGACACTAGATAACAGATGGAGAAGAAGCATCACAACACACAGTTGATCCAGCCACGAGTTCCTTTCGGTGTCTGAAATGTTCAAGAGAATATTCAGTGAACACTCAAAAGCAAAATGCTGTATTTTTCTTCAGGGATTCTATTGGGTTCTCTCCGCATTGTTAATTCCATACATTCAATTGCCCAAATGTCCACATGTAAAACATAAAAGAGAAAGTTTATAAAAATATTTTATGATATTTATAAGTCATGTTGGTCCATGGGTGTTCTTCAGGTTGAATGGCCGCATATCGCCTACGTCGCATATATCCCGTTTCTCTGGGTTAAGCATTAAAAACAGCCAATTTTACACAAATGTTGAGCATTAACAAATCGCAACATTGGCAAAACGCATGCCATCAGGTTGGCTGTGACTGCATAGTTGACCAATAATTACTCTCCAAAAATATGCATTTTGCTTGTGTAGCCTGTCCTCGACTGGTTTACCATTCCGAATTTAAGTTTTTATGTGGTATTGCCTTACCATACGTCCTTTATCAAAACGACGTGCCTCGCAGAATACGTTTCATTAATCTCCCGGATAATTTGGGCACGGTGCAGCGTGAAAACACTGGGTTGGCACCTCTGCTTCCGCTAAATCACTCGCTGGCACTGAACAGGCAATGTATAATATAACCACTTTCTCCGAGTTGAGTCTAGCTGCGCCTTGCTTCTCCAGCCACTGCCCCTTATGAATCGGAACACGTGACTAAAAAGACGCCAGACAGTGGCTCCACCTGTTCAGTCTCTGTATCCATAGCACCAGGGAAAGAAGCAACTCCGTTATCGTTCTCTCTCTCGCTCAATTCTCCCTGAACAGCATAATCAGGTAGGCTGTTTGATAAATCCTCTTAAACAATGCAAATGTTTAATTGGAAAGAAAGACTAATATAATCGGGTTTTTCCGCATCATTATTATCTACATCTCCAGAGATGTTGCGTCTTGGCAAAGCCCCGTCCCACCCCACCCCTTTTCAAGTAGACTGATTTACTTTACCCGGGTAGCCTGCACTACTGCAATGAATAAATACCAATCCCAAAACTATTCTGAAATATGCGTAGAAGGCTCTTATTATGTTTCAATATTCCATGGCTTACCAAGAGTTTAAGTGCCTTTTGAGTTGTATAAATATATAACTACAAATTCACAGGGCTGCATCACATTCATTCAGCTGCTGTAAAAACTGTTTGGTCCATACATACTACAAACTGTATACTTGACATATTTCTTATGAATAAAATGCTTATAAAATACATTTTACAAAAGAATACACTACCGTACTAGGACATTGGCAATGGTAAGATTGCTTACAAACTAGAAAACAACAATCAACAAAAACAAGAAATAAGCAATGTTTACAATGTAGTTTCACTACATTTCATTTTTATTTAATAAAACATAGAAACAGCAAGCACGTGTTGGTCTAAGGCTGGGCTACCTGTAGTATTTTATTTACATCCACAAATCCACTACATGACCATTCATATCAGTGTACACATAATAAAGAGCCATGGCGCTAGTCAGGAGGGGTCAAAGCGCACAGGGGGTCAGGAGGGGTCAAAGCGCACAGGGGGTCAGGAGGGGTCAAAGCGCACAGGGGGTCAGGAGGGGTCAAAGCGCACAGGGGGTCAGGAGGGGTCAAAGCGCACAGCGGGTCAGGAGGGGTCAAAGAGCACGGGAGGGTCAGGGGAGGTCATGGAGCACAAGGGAGGTCAGGTGTTAGGATTGTGTCGGGGCAGAATAGACACCTGACTGTTGGGGGGACTAACAGCCCTGTTGGGCGGGGCTAACAGCCCTGTTGGGCGGGGCTAACAGCCCTGTTGGGCGGGGCTAACAGCCCTGTTGGGCGGGGCTAACAGCCCTGTTGGGCGGGGCTATCAGCCCTCTCCAGGCTCTGGGTTTTCTGGGCTTCGGTGGCTGATGAGTGTTTACACTTTGGAGAGCAGCACTGACAGCTGAAGTACTTGCTCTTCACCTTCCAGAAGTGATCGCCATAGTCAAACCTGAAAGAGGAACACATTGCAGACATACATGGACTGAGAACAGATTATATATCTTCGCGATTAACCTCCTATCATCCTCTGTGACCTCTATTTTAAATCAAAATATCAACAGGAAAAGGACCCAAGAGAAATTGTTTTGAGGGAAATTAAGAAACAACTCACCAGCCCATTCTAGTACATCTGAGTCAGAATGTAAACTATTTACACATTATAAGGGATCTACTGTACATATGTACTGTATGTTTTAACTTTTGCCTTTTTCTGGCCTGCAAATCATTTATGAAAACAAAAACAAATGTGGCCCTCCATTTCATTTCCAAATCCTGATGTGGCCCCCAAGCGAAAAGGTTTGCCCTCCCCTGCACTAAATGATCCAATGAGCATAAAATGATTGAAGCACGTGCCGTGACTACACGGCCACCGGATCTGAACCCAACAGAACAGCTTGGGGGAGTTTTGGTCGACGTGTTCAACGGCATTCCCCAACACAGCCATCATCAGGATATCAAATGAGGAAATATCTTTCGGGAGAGGGGGGCTCCATTCCTCCAGCAGAGCTTCAGAGACTGAAAGAATGCACTTCGCTTCATCAACTCCCTGTCATCTCTCACCCGCCTGTATTCGGGCCTTTCCTTCCGTATTTGGACCGATTCTAACACAAAACACAGACACACATGATTGTTTTAGGGGTTTTGATGTGTCTCACCCAATCTGGTCGCCTGATTTGATGGGCTTGCTGGAGAAGAAGGCGATGCGAGGGAAACGCAGGTCCTGGTGCGTGGTGAACACTCGGACCGCTAGCAGGTTGGGGTCACACAGGTGGTTAAGGAACCGGCCAATGTTGCCAAACAGCCGCGCGTCGATGCAGTGCAGGTCCCCCACCTGAGAGACAGCAGAGGCCCCGTCAGTCACCCCAGAATGTGAGCAGGCCTGTTCAAGTCACCACACGGCTCCATCTTCTTTAGTACACTCCATGGGCATCAGGGAAAGCGGGACTGAACGCAGTAGTGGTGTCAAAAGACTCTGTGGTAATGCGTGCTCGGCAGTACTTCCTGTTGCTACACAAGTGTACAAATGTCACAGTAACAGTATTTTATTGTAAAAGAAGAAATGAACATCACTTTGTTGTCCAGGGTGAAGAGGTACGAGTCATTTTCCCGGCCATCTGCCTCTGTGTCTGTAATGATTTCCCCCACATACCTACACGACAAAGGAACACGCATGTATATAGTCAGAGAAACCGCAACATTAAAATAGTAGTTGTGTTTCCCCATTTATTAAACCCGATCACAACATTGTTATGTCATATGTTTACCAAGCATAGGGGTTCTTCCTGATTCGGAATCTACTACAAAACAACAAAAAATGTCTGCAACAAACAAAAGTTAAGGCAAGATTAAATTCAAGCATGTCTGGAATAACATTCAGATTCTTACTCGCAAATAAAAGTTCCTTGAGGAATATCCTGCAGCGATTTCACCCCCCATCCCATCTTCTGGGTCTTGTAGAGTTGCAGACGGGCCCTGAGAACCGTGAGAAGAACACATGCATCCAGTGCAACTGACTGATGAGAAGCTGTACAGAAGATCAAATACATTGATCAGATAAATGATGATATCTAAAGTCTTTTACTGTGTAAAAGGTGCGTCCAGAACACTTTGGAACGTGACAAATTATGACTCTGTGCAGCAGCGTTTCAATGATCAAGTGATACAATGACAGTTATGGTGCAGACCATTCCCTTTAATGTGAGGGCATTGTATTCCCTGTCAGATTAAGCGTTTAGAGATCCCATCCCCTTTAATGTGAGGGCATTTTATTCCCTGTAAGATTAAGCGTTTATAGATCCCAACCCTGTTAATGTGAGGGCATTTTATTCCCTGTCAGATTAAGCGTTTAGAGATCCCATCCCCGTTAATGTGAGGGCATTGTATTCCCTGTCACATTAAGCATTTAATCCCAACACCTTTTATTTACAACATAAGGACCAAAGTCTCAATGAAAATCCCCAGCCATCAGGATGAAGACAAAGCAGAATCAACCAATCAGAGACATAGCCAGTACTTACCTGTTGAAACCAGCAATTGTGCCATCTTCAAAATGCATACAGAGACATAGAAATGGCATCTACCAGTTTGTCAAACTGGGTAATTAGTAAAATATCTCAATCTCAAAATACTGATGTATCCCTTTAAGAATTTATCCATTTCATTCTTATGTGTTAAAAGGTCTGTAACTCCTTAACGGTTAAATTGATGTACAAACCCTCAAATTAAAGCTGACAGTCTTCACCTGAACCCCTTAGGTCCTTGTATCACTTCAAATCCAATATACTGGACTACAGAGCCAAAACAACATAACTGACTGTCCAAACCCAGACTGCAGTGTAGATCAAGTGTACACAGACAGTGACGTTCCAATGGTTAAGTGACTACTGCACAACAGGGAGGTGCTGGCAGTTTGGGGGAGACTGTTACCGGAGTCCGTTCTGAACCACACGGTTCCTGCAGCTCCTCCAACAGGAGCAGGCGTGGTTACACTCAAACAGGACTGGCGGCTCCTGCTGGCAGAACTCCAGGGGCAAACGCCCCTCCTGAGGCAGAACAAGCCACACATCACACAAGGCTTTTGACGGAGTCCATGGGATTCACTCCAAACAGATGAAAGCAGTACAGTAGCTTTCATATAATGTAATGTGAACATATACCTCTTCCAGTTGAATGCAGTCATCTACTCACTTTGTCATACCAACAGCGCAGGCTGAGCTGGGCACACATGCAGGTATTTGAGGAGCAGTCGTCTGTACACACACAATGCTGACATAAAAGGAAAGAGCCTCATTAAACAACACTCTGCGTTCACTGGGTAGCTAGTTAAACATTGGACCTTGACTTGTGTGTTTCACCAAGCACTGGAGGATCACCTGTAAGTGGGTGATGTCCTTGTCTATGTGAATGGGGGAGGTGACACAGCTGTCTGGGACATACTTGTAGGCATCAGGACAGGGGTCACTGTCCACCCCATTCACACAGGTGATGGGAACTGCCTCGTACCCACGGGAGATGTCCCTGAAAAGGACACCAACACAGCAAGTACGTTGTCAGACCTTTTCATACTTCCCTCCTCCCTCTATAAAAAGGCAGTATATCCTGTTATACCTGCTAAGGAACTTTTCTCCGCAACTGTCCCTGGAACTCCTAGCGTCAGTCAGCTTCTTATTGGTGTTGAGGGCCTGCCACACCTTGGAGTTGTACATGCAACAGTCCAACGGGGTTTCCCCCTCTCTGTTCCTCATATTCACATCGGCACCGCGAGACAGAAGGAGTCTGGAGGGACACACGTCATACTGAATGGGGTTACGCTCTACCTCACGCCACCAACGCGGTCAGCATGGATGCCAGGACGGGCATTTATAGTACTGTGAGACAGTAAGTACATCCCCTGAAAAACAATATATAGGTGCTATTTAAAAAAAAAAAGGCTTTATTATGGCAACCCATCCGAACATACATGGGCATGGAGGTAGCATTGAATTAGGGAAAACAAATGTATTAATAGTATAATACATAAATATAAATTAGAATAAAACAATTTAAATGTTTACATATTTTTGTGCCTTTAAAGCTCATCTTCATCAAAAGTGCCAATGATTCTGGAACGTATTATAAAAACATGTCCCTATACATCATTGTTATTTGTTAAATATGGCCATTTTTACCTTTTTACCTGATGAGTGGTAAATATGTTTCTCTTAGGGGCTATACTTCCTCACAGCAATGTGTAATGACTAGACCGTTTCTGTAATGTAGTATTCACTCACCAGACACTTTATTAGGTCCACAAATCTAACATCAGGAGAATGTCACTGGGTATTTTTAGTTTAAAGCACTGTTCTCTGTAAGTTCCAGAGAATGTACAGTGAAAATCCCTGGAGGTCAGCTGCTTCTGAGATGCTAGAACCACCACACCTAGAACCAACCATAACACCGTGGTCAAAGTAGCTCAGACCAAATGCCTTCCCCATTCCAATGGTCGGTAGAACCACAACAAACCACTTGACCATGTCTGCATGTTTTCTGGTTTGAGTTGCTGCAACACGATTGGCTGTTTTGCTCTTTGGGCAAACAAGCGTTTGCTTACTACTCACATCCCACATTCCAGCTGGTTCTCCAGACAGCAGCTCTGCTTCACTACTCACATCCCACATTCCAGCTGGTTCTCCAGACAGCAGCTCTGCTTCACTACTCACATCCCACATTCCAGCTGGTTCTCCAGACAGCAGCTCTGCTTCACTACTCACATCCCACATTCCAGCTGGTTCTCCAGACAGCAGCTCT
>JACXGK010009953.1:0-18880 GCA_016801125.1 Novumbra hubbsi
GAGGGGGGGGGGGGGGGGGGGGGGGGGGGGGAGGGCGCAGTGATCTTCTCCAGGCCAACAGCCTCCCTGCACTTCTGCTGACCCTCTGAGATCACAGTGAGATCCTATCCATAATGCACCGTGGATGAACGCTAACTGATTAACCCATCTCGTCATGACGCGGGTCGTTTGTGGATCAGTCAGCCGGCTCCCTCCGTGTCCGACGATCCAAATGCCGCGTTAGTGCGGTTTGCAGTAAAAGCCGTCCCTCGTTTTGCCCCCTTCGCCAGCTACGCTGACCGAGCCAAGCAGATCAAGTGCAACGCTGTCATCAACGAGGACCCCAACAACAAGCTGGTGCGCGAGCTGAAGGATGAGGTGACGCGGCTGAAGGACCTGCTTCGCTCCCAGGGCCTCGGGGACATCCTTGACAGTGAGTGGGACACCTCACGGGCCCTGTGGCAGATCAGAATGTTGTGTGTGTCTCCCAGGGACTCGGGGGCATCCTTGACAGTGAGTGGGACACCTCACGGGCCCTGTGGCAGATCAGAATGTTGTGTGTGTCTCCCAGGGCCCGGGGACGTCCTTGACAGTGAGTGGGACACCTCACGGGCCCTGTGGCAGATCGGAATGTTGTGTGTGTCTCCCAGGGCCCGGGGACGTCCTTGACAGTGAGTGGGACCCCTCACGGGCCCTGTGGCAGATCAGAATGTTGTGTGTGTCTCCCAGGTCCTGGGGGACGTCCTTGACAGTGAGTGGGACACCTCACGGGCCCTGTGGCAGATCATAATGTTAGGCCACTTATGTAGCATCCACAGCGTTTCTCCTGTCTCCCCAGGGGTGAACCTTGTTAACTTTCCTCTGTGGTTCAGAATAACATTGTAACATTGGGGAGTAGTGTACAAGTGCACGTCAGAGGAAGCAGAGATTATTGGGACGTAGCTTCATTCTCAGTGGCCCAACTAAACACCAGCTGAATGAACACATGTAATTGGGACATGCTAAATCGTAATAGCTACACATGCAAAAATGGATGGTAGTTATCAAATAACACATAGTCCCATTAATATGTGATCTAATGAATAATCCACCTTTTTACTTCTTGAAACGTTCAGTGGCACTTCACGTCTTCCTTGTCATGCCGCCCATTGTATTTCTGCCCTGTCAGAATCTCTGTAATCTTTGCCTGTCACTCAACTTTGTATGACCTGTCACATGACCCTTTTCATCTTCTTCCTGCTTGCCGTCAGTTGAGCCAATGGGGGATGATTGCCCTGGAAATGGAAGCAAATGTGTGTATATGTGTAATGGGGTTTACTCTCGCCAGCTCTCAGTCTTTTTGCCACTGATAGCCAACCATTGCTTTTGCCCCACCCTTAATTTGCCCTCTGAGCTTTGCATGTACCTGCAAAAGTTGCAATGGTTAAATAATGTACAGAGGCTCCGATGTGCGAGGGTTTTGATTAGCTTACATGCTATTAAGAAATCTATTTGCATGCCGCTAGGTTAGCATGCTTTTGCGCTTGATTCATTTAGTTTTTTGAATAATGGGGTGAGGCAGAATTATCAGCAGGCTCAAATCCAAATGCATCTCAACCACCAGACAATATGCGTAAACATTTAATGACATCTTAGTAACATGCATTTTCCCACCCACATCATTTCATTACGTTAGTATTTGGGTCCTTAACCTTCCTTTGAAACTCTGCGTTTCCCTTCTTGCTATTGAAGCTTGTGGTTTTTTACTTATCGTCCATTTCAGGTGACAATGTTCAAGACATTAGAATGCTACTAAGTTCTCAAATGGAAGCTTTGAGCTACAGGAGGAAAGGTGCACGCTCTCTCATTTCTATGTATCTGATTAGAGGCGTGTTATCTAGACGTTGTGCTTTGACAGATTTGACATTAGTAGCTAGCATCTGCTTTCTTATAGCTGTGTTTCCTTCCCACTATCCCTCTGACCCATTCTTTACTCTCTACATACTCACAATATATAAACTTCAAAAGCTGCCCGAAATTCCAATCATAGTCAATTGTGCCAATGGATGTTCAGCGTTTTTGGTTGAGCATTTTCAATCTGCATCATATGACATCGTGCAAATTGCCTGCTTGGGAGCCTCTGGGAATGTAAGACACATCATTCCTGCCCAGGGGCCATGTTTTCCAAGTTATTTCACTAGATTACTTATGATTCACTTTTTTGAAGATTTATAAACAAGGGGGGGTTCCGCCTGTTAAAAGAGAAACCTGCTTTTAAATTGGACCTCATGAGAAGTAAAAGCCTTTCACCTGAAATGATGTAAAGATCGCGCTGACATTTAGAGAGGCTCCTGTTTGTGGGTGTGTGTCTGTCTGTTCGTTTTTTCTGTCTGGGGTAAGTTGATGTGACACTTGTGTTCTGAACATGGGCAGCATGTCTCCATCACCTCCACACCATCAGACTGGCTGCCCCCCCCCCACCTTAGGCCCTGTGGCAGCCTATGTCCTCCTCTCCCCTTAGCAGTTTTCACACCAGTGTATATTTAGAAACTTTAGAAATGTGTTTTTTGCGATGCATTATGAGGATATCGTATTTGGTTATCGCTGGTTTAAGTTAGTAAGTGCATTTCAAACGTAACAAGTCATTCAGTTTGGTGATGGTTCTAATTTTCCAGACGTTAAATGGAATGGCGTACCAACTGACAAAACAGCTGTTAGGTTTTAACCTCCTGGGGTGAAAACTGCTCTGTGCAACTCGCCTTTGTGCTTATCCTCTGTCTTTATATTTTGACCTTCAATTGTGTGTCTTACATTGGTCTTTCCCCGTCTTTCTCTTCCCCTGTCTGCCTATTCTCTATCCTCCCCATTTTCTCCATTTTGTGACCCTCCTTCCTCTCCCGGGATCCCGTCTCTCTCCTATTGTTGGCTCAGACCTGAAAGACATACACAACAATAAGCATAGGTACTTGCTAGCCTCAGAGAACCAACGGCCTGGCCATTTCTCCACAGCCCCCATCGGCTCCTTGACAGCTTCGCCGTCCTCTGGCTCACTCAGCAGCCTAGTGGGTCCGCAGTCTGTCACCAGTATCCAGGAGCGGATCATGTCCACCCCGGGAGGGGAAGAGGCTATTGAAAGACTCAAGGTAAAGTAACACCTTCGAATGGAAGCCCACAGAAGATGCATTATAGAAAGGGTGACTGAAAACTCTGCTTAGGCGACAAAATGCTGGGTTTCTGTTTCAAAACAGATGGATCACAGTCCATTAGACAGGAAGCCTGTTTTGTGCAGGCAGCCCTCATATCAAAAGTCTTTCTCTCATGCTCTTTTCTTCATCTGTTCTTTTGTATCTATCCCTTGGCTGTTCTTCTGCTTTCTCTCTCACTCTTTTTTCTTGCTGTCGATGAGTGAGCGTGTTGGATGGTAACGTTCAGCCATTATGAGCATCAGTTTCCATGGCTACTGTGGTGCCAGGCTGTCATCCACTGACGTCGGGCAATGACGCAACTAGGGAGGAAGTGGACCAAAATAGATTGTCAAAGAACGTCTGCAAATATATAGGGCTAATTAAAATGGTCTGAAATTCAAATGCACATGATGGATATTTATCCATCACATGCATTGTGTTAATGAGTATATTTTGCTTTATTTAATATTCCTCTCTGAAAAACCAGGAATTTTCCCAGAAAAACCCGGAAATGATAAACCTAATCTGCTAAATGTCTTTTCTGTGGCCATCCGTTTGCCACTGGCCTACTTGGTTAAGTGCATTAACTGCATTGTTGTCAGTGAAATGTATGTTATGGGCCAGTAGAATCCCTCAAAAGTGCCATTTCGTACCTTGTAAGGCTTTGCAGTAAGAATAAATAATGCCCCAAAAAACTTCTTAATTATTCCTTTAAACACCAGGGAGGACCGAAGCTTAACTAAAGTGAATAAAGATGTATTTAACCATAAATATGTATGTTCTCCCGGATAGGAAACCTCATGAAAACCGAACTAATAGCAGTGATCATATTATGTTGTTTCCTTTCTGCCTTTAGGAATCTGAGAAAATTATTGCCGAGCTCAATGAGACTTGGGAGGAGAAGCTTCGGAAGACTGAGGCTATCCGCATGGAGAGGTCAGTCAAGGGTTAAAGCCTCTTCATTCCTTTCTGTTCCCCTGCCCTTTCAATGGGACACTTTCAGTGAAGTGCTGCATCAATATTCTACTCCTGTCTTCTGAAATGCGCCTTCTGTCTTTTATTCTCACTTATCTGTCCATCCCACTTCAGTCGTCGGTCACTCCGTTCAGTCAGCTTTTCACTTTTGTTTTTTATTTTGTTCACTTTCTTCTTTTTGTTCCAAAGGTTCCTTTTCTGTCTTTCTCTCTATTTAATACTTCTTTTTTCATTTGTCTCTTTCTCCTTGACTTGTTATTTGAGTAATTTAGATGTCATCCGGAGTGTCAGTTGCCTTTATCTTAAGATGGCTAGGTGGGACGAACATACAACACAGTAATTGTGATAATTAGGGTGGAGAGGGGTTGGGCTAATGTAACTAGTGACTTCTGTCCTAGCTTGAGGGGGAACTGCCTTCACCATGTGTGTGCTAGACGAAAGCAGGGTAGAAGAGCTTAGACTGGGCTTATTGGAAGCGGCCCTCCCATAGAAGTGGGACGGCTAAGACACCGAGAACCTTCATCTAAAAATGCACCTTTCTGAATGAACACAATGTAATGCGCATGCAAAAATGTATCCCAAAGGGACTTCACCAGATGTCTGAGGATATAGATGGTATGTGTATATTATGTGTTAAAGAGGAAGAATCAAGAGATACAGCCTTGCAGTATGCGTGTCTGTATTCTCCATGCCTGTCTGGTGCTGGTTGTCAGTCTCACCACAGCACTCGGAACCTAGACTCTTTCCCGTGATCCAAATGGACAGGAAAGCTCGACACAATGCCTTCTTGGCATTAGAACAAATGGTTAATGAAGAATTTGACAGTCAACTTTGTTTTATAGCATTAATAATTTCTATTGTCAACGACGATAACAGCCTCTCTGCCCTCTTTGCTCTAGGGAAGCCCTGCTGGCTGAGATGGGGGTGGCTATACGTGAGGATGGTGGGACTCTTGGGGTCTTTTCTCCTAAAAAGGTAAACATATATTATATATTTATAAATATATATACAACCCTTGTTTTCTCTTCTGACAGGAGAAATCATGCATCGTGGATATGGTTATATCTAAGTAAATGGTTTATTTGCATAAAATATAATATTATTTTATAGCAACATTTTTGCAAATCTTTATCAAATCTCAATCTTCATCCTCATTGATGTTTTAACGTAAATTAATGTTAATTTTACTTTTCTATTTATGTTCTCTGTAAAATTCTTTACGTTATCTCCATAGGGATTCAAACCAGTGACTTTTTAGGCTACTGTTCAAAGCTCTAACCACTAAGCTATCTGAATTCTTTACCTTCAGTGACCTGGTTATTATTTCTTTCTATTAGTTTTTATCATTTCTCACCAGAGCCCTGCCTCATCACCCACATGCTATTCCAACTATTATTTTCATTCTCTTCTTCCTATTCTCTTCTTTGCTTCCTCCATACGGTAATGTTTTAGATGGGCCCAGACAGGCCCACGTCCTTGTATGGCGAGGACTTTGATTGTTTTTCAGCAGACAAGGTTTGTGAAATCAAATCGACACAGATTGATTTCCAGCTGTTCCCCACTAGAACCTCCAAATGATAGCCCTAGACCCTTTAGTTAGTGACTCGGGTTTGTCATTTTTAGAGGTTAGTAATGCATCAAAATGAGGTAGGCGTTATAATCTCCTCAGCAAGAACACTGTTACTTGCTCTACTATATCTCGTTGATGAGCGTTCTTAATTAAGTATTATTTATTGCTCTCTGCCCAGTACAAGGAAATGTCTTTGTATTTTAATCCCCAAAAAATCCAGCAGGAATAACATTTGATGGCATAGCATTGGTAGTTGATTTTACCACCAGACTATCCAGTGTATCTAGGATCTGTTCAAAACAGTACATTCAAGTAGGAATGTACTGTATAGACCTGTGGTGATCATCACCTATCATGTGGAGTAATGCACATTGACTGTGATACACCACACGGACATTTTGATAGTCCCTATTGATAACCTGAAGAAGCTCAAACCATCCGTACAGACACTGCCCAAGCATTCAGTTGACTGTTTGTGTTGCTCGATTCTGATATCCTATCCATGTACAACCCTGTGAAGACTACTGAACTGTCAGTCATCTCTGTCTTACTGCATCTCTCAGAAAGGTTAAGTTCTGTAGGTGAAGAGTATGTATGTGCGTCTCTGCACTTTTCTTTTCCCGTCCTGCAACCCCCTCAACTGCAGGGACAGGCAGTGTGTACAGGGTGTCGTATCACTCGCCAGTTGGGATAGATTAGTCATCTCCAACGCGTTGACTTTTCACCTCATTTCACGTCTTGTGACTTTAAAGATTTGTGTTTTATTTAGCATGTTTTGCATGAGTTCATGTTCATTTCAACATTTTCCCCTTCTTTCCATTTGCTGCCTCTCCATTGGTTAGCTTTTGGTACAGAGGCCTTGTGAGGCTTTGTATGCTGACTTGCTTGCTAATGGGGTTTTTTCCCCTAAGAAGGTTGGTGACTAGGTGGTACTAATTGTAGCATTGTTGTGATCTAGTTGTGTTTACCAAAGGTTTCTTTCAAAGCCAAGCTCAATAACTAGCCCTTATTGAGTTAGCCTTGTACAATTAGAAACATAATTAGAATCAGCTTTATTGCCAAGTACATTTACACATACAAGGAATTTTCTTTGGTGCTATGGTGCATGACAGAAAAACACAGTAAGTAGTATGAGGTAAAATTACAGTAAATATAAAATGTGTAAACATTTACTTGATTAGTTGAAAAGTGCAATGTGCATGAAGGAAGTCATGCACATTAGGTACAAAAGTGAATACTACTCCCATCCAACTCCCGAAAGGACCAAGTAAACACGAACAATTTTGAGCCTATGTTTGGTGTCTAGTGTTTATTGTGTGACTAGACTTTACAGTAGTCTATGTTCTTTACAGTAGTCCGTTAGAATGTTACTTTTTCCGTTTATTTAGATTAAGGGTATTCACCAATTACATTTCATATAAATTATAGTGACATGAACTTCATCGCTTTATAACTTGGTATTTCCTGGAAGGTTGTGATTCATGCATGTGGTCAGAATGTATTTCACAGACATTCTGCTGGCAAAAGTAGTGTATGTGAACTCGCTTTCTAACTTACTGCTAAACTCTCCATCTCACTAGACTCCTCATCTGGTGAACCTGAACGAGGACCCCCTGATGTCAGAATGTCTGTTGTATTACATCAAAGATGGAATCACAAGGTAACTAAGTGGAATGGACTTGATTGGGGCGTTGCCCTTCAATGCTGATTTTGGGTCATACATGGATTTTGTTACTGAGACGGTAAAAAAGACATCAGTGGTTTTCAATTTCACAAAAATATTTTACTGGCATGTAATTCAAGTGTTATCCTATATTGTCTTGAGGCAAATTGCTTACTTTCTCCTGCTCTCAATTCTTTCACAGTAGTATTTCTATAGAGTATTAAGTTATCTCAATACCTGAGGTGACAATGATGAGGGAACCTGTCATAAGCACAATTGTTCGAGGAAACTCTAGACCCCGAAACATTCTGTAAAATGTAGGTACGGCAAATTTCCAAATGTTACCTTAAGTGACTTCTCTCCTGGCTGATGTTGTTATTGACTTAGTATTAGGTAGCTGTTAGGTACAATTTGATGACGTTAGAAGAGATAAATAGTATGAACGTAGCTAGGTAATTTTGTGAGATATTTTACGTCAGATAGCATAGCTCAAATTAACTTGCTATAAAGTCGTTTGTCTAATGGTCGAAGGCAGACGATCGCTGTTCGTCTACAGTTCTGTTTTGAGACCACTTTGGAATATCAACAATATCTCGTGGCTTCAAAACACAGTGTATTGTCGACAAATTGCCTCGGCATTTGTTTCCACCTCGTAGCCTACCGGTGTGCAATAGTGACCTTTTTACTTTTGCGTATTCGATAAGACCACCTACGACCACTGTATATGTTCCAGGCATGTAGAATATTATTGTAAATCCAAGTGACAAGTTCAAAAGTCCACCCAGTCTGACGCTTTGTAAATCAAAAAGTACCCTCTCACTTGTGCCTTCAGGGTGGGCCAGGCAGATGCCGAGAGACGGCAGGACATTGTTCTTAGCGGGGCCCATATCAAAGAGGAGCACTGCATCTTCCGGAGCGAGAGGAATGTAAATGGAGATGGTGAGCGAAACTAAGAGGGGCTTTGTCACTGTTAATCATTCCATGAATGAATCTACGAATGTACACTTTTGAATCCTTACAAAAGGGTTTTTGTGCAAAACGACAGCGACCACTTGTACTAACATTTCCCCACCAATGCATCTCTGATGTAGGCATTCATATCAGAGGCATTCTTTAGATGTGTATGTGTGTGGTGTAAACTGACATGCAGGTTTTATTTTCCTCTCCCCAGTGGTTGTCCTGCTAGTGCCTTGTGAGGGATCAGAGACGTATGTCAACGGCAAACGTGTGGGCGCTTCCGTGCAGCTTCGATCAGGTGTGTGTTCCCCAACTCGTCCGTATGTGTGCTTTTCACGTCAGCGCTTGTTTAGCCACAACGTCTCAAACGCTATTTTTACCCAGGAAACCGCATCATCATGGGGAAGAACCATGTGTTTCGGTTCAACCATCCGGAACAGGCGAGGGCCGAGAAGGAGGAAAAGGAGAAGGAGACACCAACAGCGGAGACCCCCGTTGAGCCAGTGGACTGGACCTTTGCCCAGAGGGAGCTGCTGGAGAAGCAGGGCATAGACATGAAGCAGGAAATGGAGAAAAGGTCTGTATGTGTCGATGGGGTTCATTTCGAAGATTGGCCATTACATTTCTCGAGACCTATTCCTTGTGCCAAATCATGTGGTAGGTCTGCTGTTGGACTGTAGTTAAGATGTAGGATTGTAGCTCTGGTCGGCTTTGAGGCCTATACTTTGTTCAATGGTTTTTGTTCTGTGTAGGATTTATTTTGTACTTTTCATTCATTGTAGATTAACAGAGATGGAGATCTTGTACAAAAAGGAGAAAGAGGAGGCAGACCAACTTCTGGAACAGCAGAGACTGGTAACCCTTGACCTTTCATTACGATTTAAGATGATTTATGGAAGTATGAGACTATACAGAACTTTTGCTTGAGCCTAAGTGGTTTCCACAAGTAGACAAACTAGAAAGTGTTTTTGCCCATTAATTGGACAAACAGCGTGACACCTTACCAGGGCCATGAGTAATAAAGTATTGTTTTACCTGAAACAAAACATTGTGACTTCATGAGTTAAAAGTTGTCTTTATGTTATGTCACAATGACCACACACATTGTGGCCACACTCAAGCTTCTCTATGGCCTTCAAAAACATGTAGCATCATTTGGGTTCAGGAAGTGGGGGCTGAGCGAGTACCAAATGTTTGCTATTTTTGATGTGCTGCTGGATACAAAGTTGAAGCATGTGGATAGTTTTTGTATAACTAGTTTTGACACAGTACATAGCTTTGTCCATTGGGCATTTGTTTTCTGCTTGCTCTGTTAAAGTCTGACTAGCACTAATTTCTTACTCTGAGCGCTGACACTTGAGACGTGTGTGTGTGTGAGAGTGAGAGAGAGAGAGAGAGATAAAGAACACTCACTTTCACTTAGCATGCCTGTCCTCTTGCATGGGTGTGTGAATTGCTATCTGGTTTGAGATGGGCAAGAGCTGGCCTTTGCCACTTGACTTTTGATTTTGACAACTGAAAGAAGCAATTTGATTCTGAACCTACAAAAGAAGCCCAATTCTGATCTTTTGAAAAAAGATTCAAAATTGGGATTCCTGTGTTAAAGCAGCAAAATAGATGTATATGGTTAAGACCGATTTTCTCCATTCCAAATCCTTTTTTCACATTTCTAGTGTCTTTTAGAATTTAACTGAGCCCTGCAAAACAGCATAATAAATGTTTGTATTACCTTAAATTAAATCAAATGTGATAAACTACTGCCTTTGGTTCAACAAAATTACAGAACAACGATTAAGCTTTATGTAACGCTGCTTTTGCATAGTTCACGTTTTGTAGTGTGTTTTCTTAACTTTCAATATACGTTTCTGAGAAATGTAGTTAAGCTGGTCAATAATATGGCTACTGTGGAATGGCTTGGTTCTAATTTGTTGCTGTTTTGTCTTTAGCTTCTAAGTTCTTCAATGCAGTTGCTGATATGTACAATGCATTGTGATAACCAAGAGTCCTGCTGTAGAAGTTTCTGAAATCTAGTGACAATGTGGTTTCTCATTGACTTCTTTTGTCACTTCCTTATGCGAGCCTCACCTGTGCCTGTGTATAGCACACCGGGGGGCATGACTCGTCTGAATTACCAGCGCTCTGGCTTTAATCAATGAATCCCAAAAATGCTTATATTCTCAGGTGTTACAAACATTATATTAATACTCTCAATGCGAACACATTTATTTCTACACCCAGCAACCTCCCTGATCGAGTAGCACAAACGGTCATAAACTTCCTGTTCTCTGGTTGTGATCTGTAATGTAATTTTGTCTACCAAAATGAGAAACTGCATTTTCTTCAAACTAACATCTTCAGTGTAATGGATGCATTAACACTTAACCTCACTTTTCTGCCTGTCCTCTGTCTGGCTTTCCAATAAAACTGCAAGATCACTTGTCCTCTAACACAGTGTTAACACTAGCAACTCTAAAACCAACTATACATCTTCCTTCTTGTGGACCTCAAATGGGGAAAGGCAACCAAAATGGATCTGCCTTTTTTGCGGTCCTCGGTAGCATGCTTGGTATCAAGTGCCCAAATGGGCAATTATGAAGAGGAAATCAGAAAATGATACCCAAGAAAATTCTCATCAACACCTGTCTGTCTTTTTCTGTTGATATTTTGTGTCTAATCATGATAGTCACCTTTATTTTTAATATCATTATGCAACATTGGGAATTATATTGGTCAAATATGGTTGAGATAAATTACTAAATAAAGAACTAAACAGTAGTAACTATTGATGGAACCATCTCCAAAGTAATTCTTCCTATTACTTCCTAGAACATGCTTATGTCGTCCAAGAAAGAAGCTGAAATTGGCAGTTATTTTAGCAGACCCTTTTTTTAATGATCTGTTTACAATATGAATCCATTTCATTTGTAATTAATGAAAACAATTTTAATTGAATTCTTCTGAATTGGCTTATTAGCCTGATGCCAGATCTAACATTCAAAGATGTCTAAGAAAAAAAAGAAGGTCAATGGAAGCCACTGTCAGTATTACATCTTCTTTTAAACTGGTCTGTCCCAGAATTGGATTACTATACCTTTTCTAGGCAAGAGCATGTGGTTCTCAGTTGTCATACATCTTGTAGACCTATGATGTATGCGAACGTTTAAGATTGTGTTTTCGTTTTGACCATAAGTGTTGTTTTTATAACACTGAACATGATTTAAAAGAAATGCTGAAGAAAATAAGTCATTATGTACATTTAAATTCTTCCCAAGCACCTCTGTGACAATATAAGGTCCAATGTTGCATATACATACTTGTATCCATTCCTTTTTTAAGCCATCCTTCTTCTTTTTGATTTCCCATTTTAATTTCTCCATTTTGTTGGGAACCTCTTTGGTTTGTTTCCTGTTTTGTTCTTTCAAGGACGGCGACTCTGATAGTGGCGATGACTCAGATAAGAGGTCTTGTGAGGAAAGTTGGAGACTGATCACCTCCTTGAGGGAAAAGCTACCTCCCAGCAAGCTACAGTCCATAGTCAGAAAGTGTGGTTTGCCCAGCAGCGGGAAGCGTCGGGAGCCTGTGAAGATGTACCAGATCCCCCAGCATCGGCGCATCACCAAGGATGCCAAGTGGGTCACCATCTCAGACCTGAAGATCCAGGCAGTGAAGGAGATCTGCTATGAGGTGGCCCTCAATGACTTCCGCCATACACGGCAAGAGATTGAAGCTCTGGCCATTGTCAAGATGAAGGAGCTGTGTGCCGCCTATGGCAAGAAAGACCCCAATGAGCGGGACTCGTGGCGGGCCGTGGCCAGGGACGTGTGGGACACGGTTGGGGTGGGCGACGAACGCATCGAGGAAGTCCTCACCAATGGTAATGTTGGAAGGGCTGGGGGTGGGGCTGGAGGAATGGCCGACCCCATGGATGACCTCAAGGTGCATATTGACAAGCTAGAGGACATTTTGCATGAGGTGAAGAAACAGAACAACATGAAGGATGTGGAAATCCGTGCCCTTAGGAACAAGATGGTCAAGATGGAGAAGGTCCTGCCACTTATCACTCCGGAGTGCCAGACCTCCAGCCCCCCCGGTAGCACCCCCAGAACCCCTAGTCCTCGGGAGAGCTGTCCCCCGGTGCAGGTTGAAAGTGAAGAGGGTGAAGAGCCAAAAGCTCCGACCACGGGTGACGACTCCACCCTCCGGCGGGGACACATGCGCTGGATGCGACAGGAGCAGGTTCGCCTTAAGAGTCTTCAGCAGCAGGAGATCACCAAGCAGCTCCGCAGGCAGAACGGCCCCCACCGCTTCATCCCGCCGGAAGACCGCAAGCTCCGCTTCCCGTTCCGAAGCAACCCCACACACCGCAACTCCTGGAGTCCTGGCACCCACATCATAATCACCGATAAGCGGGTAATAGAGTTAAAGGTGCCTAAGGAGGCCTTCGAAGAGGAGGAGGGGTGCGGCCTGGGGCAGGCTGAGGTGGAGGAAGAACCTGGAATGGTGGCCCCTGTTGTTCAGGCCACCCCACCCCCATTACCGATCCCCTCACTGCAGCCGCGCAGATGCAAAGACCAAGGACAGGGCCCGAGCCAAGGCCAGGGCCACAGACAAAGCCATAGAAACCTGCAGCAACATCAGCAGTCTCAGCAGCCACATGAACGAAGTCGCAGTAATTCCTTCAACCACCGCCGGAATTCTGGGTCAATGGATCGCCGAAACTCTGGTTCCATGGACCACCGGCCCTTCGGCTCCCTGGGTTCCATGGAGTCTCTGCAGTACTCGGACAAGGGCAGGAAGCAGCAGCAGGCTTTCTACCCGCCCCGACACCCCTACCAAAATCAACCACCGCAGCCATACCATCAACAGCCCTTTTACTACAACAGCATGTCCTATGCTGCTGACACTAGCTTCACTATTTACCAGAAATATCCCCAAACTGACCAAGTCAACCATCAAAGCAACTTTCAGGCCCCACCTCAAATGCGCCGGCAAATGTCAGCCCCCAATCTGAAAGATCTGAAGGCGAGCCGAGAGACGGCAGTGTGAGAGGGGGCTGGTGGGGAGAAGGAATTGTAGACTTTTTGTAGTAGACAAACACATTACAGATCACAACAGCTCATCATTGTCTGTGTTGAGACATACCGTGTTGAACTGTGACTATTTTGTTTTTTGATGTTGGTTGATCAAAATTTTAATGGTTATGTATATCATGAAAGCACAATTTATTAACAGCATAATCAATCTATGTCAGTCCTCCTGTATCAGTTGTTGTTGGTTGTTATTTCTTCATGCAGATAGGAGAGCGGTCATAAGGACTCAAAGCCAATACAAGATTATGGGACTTTTTGTTTCATCCTTTAAATAATTGCCATTTCTGTTTTGGTTTAAACAAATAATTGTTTTACCCTTTAATATACAACTCCAAAACACGGGGATGCTGCATAAAATGCAAATAAAAACCGTATGCAATGATGTGCTAATCATTTTCCCCATCTATTTAATTGAAAATAGTACATAGACAACATATCTCAGAAACTGAGAAATGTAATTGTTTTTGGTATAAATACATACCTAATTTGAGTTTAATGCCAGCTATACGTTTCCAAAAAGTTGGGACACTGTTTTATCACTTTTATTAATACTCAGTAAGCCTTTGGGAACTGAGGAGACGTATGGCTGTAGTTTGGATTAAATGAAATCTATTCCAATTCTTGCTTGATTCCATTCAGCTGCTCCCGTTCAGGGTCTCCCTTTATGTTTTGTAATGTGCCAAACATTTTAATACAGGACAGGTCTGGACTGCCCTGTAGGCCAGTTTAGCACCTAGACTCTTACTCTGGAACCATGCAATTGTATACATGCAGAAAGAGGTTTGGTATTGCCTTGCGGACATAAGAAAGTTTTCTTTGATAAAGATGTTGTCTGGATGACAGCATATGTTGCTCCAAAACCTGTATAGATGGATGTTTTCCATACTGGTGCCTTCACCGATGTGCAAGTCACCCAAGCCTCGTGCGCTATTGCACCCCCAAACCATGACGGATGCTGGCTTTTGAACTGTGTGCTGAGAACAAGCCAAATGGTCCCTCTATAGTCTAGAGGATGAAGCATCAATAATTCCCAAAAATATCCAATATTGTTTTTTGTTCTCTGGATTCACTATATATTTTAATGATATCCTGTATCATAGATGATGAGATCCCCAAACTCTTTGCAATGTTATATTGAGAAATATTAAATTGTTGCAAAATTCAAGCTTCACAGATTGGTGAACCCCTCTTTTAATACCCAATCACGTTACTATATTTTTTGTTGTGTAATATTCCACCCGGTTTTGTATATTAGCATCACACAACCTTTCCTGTCTTGTTGCCTCCGTCCCAACGTTTTGAAACGTGTTGCTGGCATAAAATTCATAGTGGTCATGTATTTTTCCAAAAACAATGAAATGTCTCAGTTTCAACATTTTATATGTTGTCTTTGTGCTACTCTCTATTGAATATAGGGTTTAAATGCAGAATCCCAACTTTTTTGGAAACCAGGTTGTCGAAAACCTAAAGGCCAATGCTAAATAATACAATAATAATCTTTGAATTATCTCATTTACCTTACTTAAGTCAATTGAATACATTATTTGACTGAATAACTTAAGATGTTAGAAAGGCTTGTCTAATTTGAACTACTTTTGTCTAATTATGCCCAGATTGTTATGCAGCATCTAGGATGCAGGCCCTCTGATGATTGTTGTGTTTAGACTTTGTAAGCTTTGCAACTGCCTTTATGTCTACTTGTTAAAACAGACATTAGAATACAAAACATTTTTATTCCAAAAAACTGATAAGAAGAATGCAATAATATCTGTATTAATCATCTCTGCTTAGATAAATAGCTTTAAGCTATGGATCTGCTTTAGCGGAATAATGTATCTAGGATCCAAATCCGCTCCAAGAGTTATGAGTGGGTTCAATAATTTATAATAAGGCTGACTGAACCATTGCATGGCTGAAGCTTAAATGGTCTGACAAGAACAAATTGTACTGCATAAAATAATTTTTTGCTCTGAAGATGATCAAACGAGATACTGGGTAATTTAGACACGAGTAGTTCCAACCGGAAAGGAATACAAACCAGATATTAGTTCTAATGATATTATTCAAAGACGTGTTTATACTTTACAGTTTTAGCTTTAGGGCTTTAGTAGATTATACAGATTGACCTTTGACTTCGGCTAGCAGAGTTGTTTATAAATAACTTAGTTCAGTACCTTGAGTCCTGAGTCTACAATGTGCTCAAGTTTACAATTGTTTATATTCAGGCATCACTCCTTATTTGTTTTGGTAGAGGAAGCAGATCTACCAAGTGTACATGTTATCTAGCATGTAGGGGTAATACCGACATTCTATCATTATTTTACCTTGTCGCGTTTGAAAAGATTGAGACAGTTTTTTTATTGATGTATTATTATTTTTCTGAAAGTATATATCTAATTAGGATACAAAGCAAAGTGACTTATTTGGGTGTAATTATGCATACATTATGGATGAATTTCCTGCGCATCACCAACAGTTGATTGCCTTTTCAAAATGAATGCTGACTGAAAGAATAGAATTGGAAGTGCCTTAAGAATTCGCCAATTTCCAAAACCATTTAATTCAAATTAATCCATGATGTATGCATAAATACACCCAAATAAATCCCTTTGCTGTGTTTACAATCCAGCCTTAAAAACCTTTTCTTCCTCCCACATGTTGAATCATTTTGAACACTTGATTCCAGAAAGCATAAACAATGAATTTATTTGCAATATATAATCAACCACTAGTGCTACAAATTAACAGAATTTCTGCCCAGTGTTTTCAGGTGTCTGTGTCATGTGGCCTACACTTTCCTTACATGCAAAGATTAATTATTTATGTTAACAATACGTTTAATGTGTAGGACTGGTCGGGGCATTCCCAAACAGCAGAAGAGTATTTTGGTCAATTAAAATACATATGAAATCGAAATATGAAAGCCAACTCATAGGACAGTTCTCATTTCTCAGGATTATATCACACCCATAAGCATTTCTCAAACAGTGTGTTTCAAAAATAAGTTTGGTTTTGGAAGTGTTTTTTTTGTTTTGTTTTCCATTTTAAGTTTTGGATTCCACATCGTTTGGATAACAGAATAGTATCTTTTAATTTTGATTTTTACTGGGAAGAAGTGTGTCTGTGGCTGCACATTGCACAGAATTTGTAGTCTCAATGGTATTACAAAAAGGGTTGAATGAGTATAGATCGATTTCTTAAGCAAGGATGTTTTTTACACTTGTGTGAACTGTAGCTCACATGCTTTTCTTAGGTAAAAATGCCACACGTTGGACATAAAGCTGCAGACTTGCTTTTCTGGACAGGAATGTGTTCTATGTAGTAAAACTGTGTTGAGCCCCAAATGTCACACTATTTCCTTCATAGACCACTACTTTTTAAGAATGCTTAAGGCATCAAGTCAAATGTAATGCACATTGTAGGTAATAGGTTACATTTGGAGCCTCAAACTGTAAATACTAGATATTCCAGCATTTGTTTTTTTTGTGCTTCAGTGACTCTGACCCATGGAGTACAGACTCTTCAGTAGAGTATATCTAACTTGGGGTTGCCATGGTTTAAAAATCAACAGAAACCATGGAGGAACCCAGAATGTAATATCCTTGCATATTTCAGTAGAGTTTTAGAAATGTGTCTTTTACATGATACATTGAAGTAGGTTAAGGATTAGTTTAGTGCCTTCAAACTGTCACAAATAATTTCTTTCAGTCAAATATAAATAGTAAATTATTTTGACAGACTTTAAATTAGTTTCTCTAGTGAGTTTGTCATAGATGCTGTTCGTTAATTGAGTTCTGAGTGAGTTATGTATACTTACCTCCTCTGCCTTAACAGCTTTGCTGTGTATTCTTGATGAGAACATTGTTTTCCCATACAATGGCCTTAGTCTTTCTGTAAATGGAAATTAATGGTTAATTCCAAATGATTGGCGTGTGCATAGGGTTATTTGAGCTATGTTATTGACAAATGCAGATCACACAATATAGATCAGGTATAAATAATATACTTACAAAAGTACATCTTCTGATTTATGTGTAGGCTTACATAAACCAAATGGCTAGAATCAATAGTAAATTTGTCCTCAATCTTACCATCTATTTTCAATAAAAAGTTCTCGTCTATGACTATCTCTGCATGCCTTTAATACACAAATTCTCCTATAAAGAATGTTATTTAAAGCATGCCCAGCGTGCTGAAAGCTTCTCACAGATATTACCGGGGAGCAGAAAAGTAGTCAATGAAATGTACAATGTACAGCAATATTGTTATATTTTTAAATATACATATACAGTGTATATATATATGTGTATATATACACACACGTATATATGAGTGTCGGTTTAGTGTTCATAGTCTACATCTGGATATGAATTGTCTCAATATGGCTGTGTACTAAGTTGTGTTGCTTCATAAAAATGCTTTGTGCAACAAACATTGGAACTTTGTTGTTCACGTGTTCATTAAAGATGTACTTAATACATTTGGTTGCTGGAAATCCATTTTTGCAATATGACTGAAATAAAATAACATGTTCCATTGTGACATTGTTTTGGTGTTCAGTTCTGACAAATATGTCTGTGCCCTATCTGACCTAGGAAAGGCTTAGCACCATTCCCTGCTCAGGGAGCCGGTTGCAGTGTGTCATTTTCCATATGTTTACTAGGGAGTGCCGGCTCCAGCCAGGAGCAAGAATCGATCTCCTCTAGCTGTGGCCCAACCCCATGTGGGGTATGATAGAACAAAACGAAAAATACATTCTAATTCCTAAATAATTTTGTAGAAATTAACCATCCTTACTTGGTCTCAGAGGGACGGAATCACCTTCACAGTTGAAGTTGTTAAGAATTCAAACATTTGATTGCAGTCCGTGAGATGCTGACATAAATTACTCTGGAGTCAGTCATACTATGTACTTTACAGTTATGGGATATTTGTTTACAGCTATCATGATTTTGTCTTTCTAACCTTTACATGCTTTTTATGTGTGGTTGTCTATTGCCATTAACACATATCATAACAGAGGTATCCTAATAAGACTAGTTTCTGTTAACATGCAAATATAGTTTGATAATGTCCTGTAATTTAAAAGTTGTGTTTATGTTTTTATATGGGTAGACTCAAAATTGTCCCAAATGACACTCAATTCCCTCCTTAGTGCTCTAACTTTGTCCTTTACAGCTGAACATTTGTTCATCCACTGCATGGAGCCCCTTCCCCCACCATGCCTGTACCTTTAACTATAGTTACAGCATTATGTTCAGAATTCCCTTCATCCAGCCCATCCAGCCTGCCAAACCTGAAGATTATTGCGTAAATTAGGCAATGTCTCCCTTGTTGTCGTAGTTGATTATGATGGATGGTTTGGCCTTCCTCCTGTCCTGTCTGTCCATTGGCTGATGGGTGGTGTTGGTTGTGGTCATAGTTGATTATGATGGATGGTTTGGCCTTCCTCCTGTCCTGTCTGTCCATTGGCTGATGGGTG
>JACXGK010009954.1:0-18944 GCA_016801125.1 Novumbra hubbsi
AACTCACACCGAAAATCTAAGTAAACTAATTCAGTCACAAGCTGTTGCATTTCATCATGGCAACTCATAATGACTCAGGAGTGTGTATGGCCCCCACATTCAAACTCACACCGAAAATCTAAGTAAACTAATTCAGTCACAAGCTGTTGCATTTCATCATGGCAACTCATAATGACTCAGGAGTGTGTATGGCCCCCACTTGCCTGTATGCACTCCTGATCACATCTGGGCATGCTCAGAAGGCAGAGGGTGTTCTGGTGGAGCTCCTCCCAGACCTGTTGATGACAGTTGAGTCCAGTAGCCCGCGGGAAGGCATTTTGTAGGGCTCTGGCAGTGCTCCTCCTGTTACACCTCAAACAAAGGAGCGGATATTGTGCCTACTGCTAGATTGACTTCTAGGACCATGTCCAGCCCTCCTCGTGAAATGGCCCATCTCCTGGTTTCTCTTCCATGCATGACTGTACTGGGAGACGCAGCAGGTGACAATGATGCACAAGCTGATGCGTCCCAAACGGACATATTGATATCCCAGAACACTTGGTATTATACTGTGATGATTACATATTTCCTTGATTGTTTTGACCAGTGTATTTTATCACTTCACAGAACACCTGACAATTATTATACGCTTTTTACAGCTAGACAAAGGTGTTCTTTTCTAGGAGGCCTCAGGTTGTAGTGGATACTAGGCCTGGCATGGACTGTGGGGTCCCTTAGGTGTAACCCAGGGACAGAGTCTTTGATGGTATCAATATCATGGCAGATAATAGGATCGGACTTTCTAAACAAATGTAGCACACTTGTCTTCACAGAGTGAATATACAAACAACACTTTCAATCTAGCAGTTTTGATGACATCACTTTGAGGTGTTGAAATACATTTTGTTGATATACGTTTACAAAACACATTTCATCTTGCAGTCACTGATATACTCTAATGCTACAACTTCCCTGTCTAAATAGGTTATCCCTGTTTGGAGCAGGGATTGGCATGCTTGACAAGGGAACCAAACATCATTGGTTTGAGACACAGCCTACCAAACTCCACTGTGTGTTAAATGTATTAAAAAATACACTTTCCAAATGTATTGATATATATTTTGCACATTTAGTATTATATTTGGAAATGTATTCTAAATGTTTGAATAACATTGATTACAGCTGACTTGCTGAAAGACTTAAATAGACATGTACCACGAGTATGACATGTACCACTAGTATGAAATAAGATGATTCTATTCACATGACACTATTCAAATTGGTTGGTAACATGTTAGTCCCGTGAATCCAGAGATCCAAATAATGTCAGGTGCCGTGGCCTGGTCTAAAAGGCTAGTAACCAGTTTATTTTAACAAGGCATCTCAAGGTTTTGAAATAGATTGCCAATATACAGTTCCAGAGCAAACTACTGCATCTAGGCAATACATAATATGTTGCAAAGAAAAACTACTTTTAGCCTTGGCTTTAAATCATGGTATTCAAATTCAGAAATATAGTTTGTCAGTTTCTCATGTCCCAGGTTTATGGTAAGGGCAAATTGTTTCCCTTAAGAAATCGTTTATAGTTCTACAATCATTGGTTAAATATCAGTGCGGTTTTGTGATTCCCAGATCCAAGAGAATTGGAAAGTCCAAAAAAGCTTGATGGCAATAATGTATTCAGGAAGGCCCATCCTACAGTCATGTGAATAAAATGAGGGCACCCCATGGAATATTTACTTATTTTTTGATATATGGACCTATCAATATCTTATCTTCTTTCTAACAATATCTATTGATAAAAGTGATGTAATTGAACCAACAACAATGACATGTTAACCATGTTATCATTTATTTACCAAACGATTTACAAAGCTGCCATTTCCTACTGAGGAAAAGGTTAGGACAACTTATGCCCTAATAGCTGGTATCGCCCCCTTTGGATAACATAACCTCAATAAGACGTTTCCTAGAACTATCTACCAGTCTCCGAAAGGTTTTTCACACTCCTTCATGCAGAATGTCTGCAGCTGTGTGCAGTTTGAGGGGTTTCTTGCATGCACAGCCCGTTTAAAATCACCACGCATCATCTCAACAGGATTAAGACCCAGGCATTCCAAAGCACAGGACCTTACATTGGGAGAGACTGAAAATGAAACTGGATGGTTTAAAATCAATGTTATAAATACAGGGCTTATATTTTCACTCAAACCGATGGTCATGTTTTATAGTTTGTATTATATTGGTTGTATATTCTTTTGTGTGCGTTGTCACAGTGTTTATGAGAAGCTAAAGGGTTTTTCAGAGAACTTGTGGGTTTTATGAAGTGTGTTCAACCTGAAACACTACCAACTATATTGTCCACTCAATTCACATTAGTCATCAAGACCTACATACTTCAATACATTAAATTATAAACTTAAAAGATCCACTCAACACTCTTCATGATCTTCACCATTATCATCATTATCATCAATTTGTGATAACAGTAACAATTCATTGTCAATCGTCCTTTTTACATCTAGGAATACAAAACCCCCAAATTAAGGGAAATATGTGCGGAAGAGACTGGATCGGGGGAAACTAGACAATGGATATACAACATACAGATGGCCTATATCTCCACAAACAGCAGTTACATGCCGATCCTTAAATTGTGTGTCCCTATAGGGAAAACAAGGAGAAAAAAAACTATAATCTTGAAACAAAACACCAGTGAGGATTCCTGTTCCTCTTTTCAGTTGCCATACTTGCGATTTCATAAAAGTCCATCCTTTTCGGTCCTAAAAAGTCAACACATTTGACCAACGACAGGAGGTATAGATGATGTCTCTAATACAGTGGAGGCTTCAGAGATTTAGGGCAGCGATTGTACTCTCTCCTTCCTCCATCTTGTTCTTGTTTCAGTGACCTTCTGCTTCTCCTTGTTCTACCCTTAGAAGTCCATGGACATTGATCTGTGCTGAGACATCTCACATTTGTTTCTCATGCTCATCCCTCTGCGCACATAGACATCACACATCCCTCCATCTTCCTCTACCTCCTCCTCCGTCACCCTATCCTCCCTCCCTCTCTCCCAGACCCCCAGCCTCTCACCCAACACCTTTTCTGACTGTTTCATACTAGGCCAGCTTTTCTTCCTCATCTTGCTGTTGACGCAACTCAAAGGGGACACGGGGCCTGGCTGACTCTGGATGAACTCCTCCCTGAAGGGGGGCAGCTCCATAGATCCCATGCCCAGAGAGGAAGCGTGACGGCAGGGCTTGGCAGTGAGTGAGGCCTGGGAGCCACAGTGGTGCTCATGGACGCAGTGGGAATTGATTGAGGAACGTCTCTGAGTTTGTATAGTCGGGCGTTCGTCTTCTAGGTCTAGGTCCGGAGACAACTCCTTAGAATGACAATGATCATGGTAGCCATCTTTAAACAGTGATCGTCATCATCACAAATGTATTCGCAAAGTGAAATAGAACAAACTGTGCAGTATAAAACTTAGCAAATTATATACATCTCTGCTAATTATTGGTGTTTTTCCCACCTTGTCTTTGAGCAAGAAGAGTTCATAGTGCGGGGGCTGAAACACTTCCTGGAAGTCGGCTGGATTGAAAAGGGCACTCTTTCGCGCCAAAACCTGTAAACAAACAAGGGTAAGGAGTACAATAGTAGGAAAATAGTTGTTTTTGGTAAGCAGAAGAGAACCCAATAGTTCTCCATTAAGGTACCCAATATAACCAACCAAATATATTAGTTACCTAAAAACCCTGACAATTAACAAGTACAGTAAAAAGCCATTAGAAAATAATAAAGACATTCCTCAAAATTAAGCTTCCAGCAAAGACACAAACAGCTTGCAAAAACACCTGATCATCCCAGGCTTTTAGAGTGTGACACTAGAGGGAAAGACATTGTCTAGGCAGCTGTACACATTTCCCAGCAGTGTTTCCTGAATACTTTGAAATCGTACTTGAAATAAATACATTTTGGTTGATTTTGTTACTTTTTACTACATTGTGATACCTACTGGGGGTGCAGGGAGAGCTGTACTAATTTGTTTGGGTTTTGGTACCTGTAAGAAGTTTTTTTGGAACGTGTTGGGTAATTCTAAAATTCTAAAAAGCAATTACGGACCTGTAAGCGTTTTAATGGCTGATCTTTTCTTGCCTACAAATATACATTACATGACTAGCACATCTAGATTACAAACAAATGCGCGTCACTGTCATTTAACTGACTGTAAAAACATATTTATAAACTGCACACATTTGGTTGCTACACACCTTCTTACGTGGCTGTTTGATTTGCACCAGTATGGAGATAACAAGGAGAAGGGCGACGAGGCCTGTAGACACGCCTATAACTGTCCCGTGGGTCTTAGTAATGTGATGAAAGATTCCTTTTGGTTTCTTCTCTACAGAGAAAACACATGGGGAGAAAGGGGAAAGGAAAACACAGAATGAGGTCCTCTTTCCACTATCATATATTATAAAAGTATCAAAGAAGAATTATGGTTTTCAATATACTTGTATCCAAGTTTGTGCATGTCACCAATCAACCCGGAAAATATTCACCAATCAACCCGGAAAATTTACCAATTTCAAATCTCCAAATGAAGTCCCCAGTAGTGTACCATTAAGTCAGTTCATGAAATGAATGTTCTGATTTTCATTGAATGAAACATCTCTACTGTTACTATTTGGCTTTGTGTAGCTAAATGTGGACAGGCTCAGATGGAAGAGCCAACATTTTGGGGAGTAATAGAAGAGGGCAAGGAAGGATCCTCTCAACATTGTTGTGTGAAAAGTCTAGGGCTCCTAAGGCTTGATGCTACAGATAATTACAGTGGTGTGCACTGGGTCTCAGCCTAACTTAGGAGCTAAACGAGCCGTGCATTACTTCTGTCATTCCCCAACAGAAGTAATCATGACACTCAATCCAAATACCAAAATCCAATGTAAATCAGTGGTATTACTTTAGCGACAGGCCTAAATATTCACAGATACTATGAAGGATTTTATTTTTGGACTGGACTGAAAAATCACGTGTTTCTGTTCTCACAGGAACAACCCAAAGATAAATGGGAAAGTAATGTTTTTAGCTTTGAGAATATTACATCCATGCCAAGTGGGTTAGAATGCTAGTAGCAACTAATAAGACAAAGGAAGATCTAGGGTTAGAATGCTCGTGGTAACGAATAAGACAAAGGGAGATCTAGGGTTAAGTGTAAGAATTGCACAGCTCCGATACCTAACACAAAATCCCAAGATTTTCCAGATGTCCTAGTTGGATTCTTTTGGTTTTATAGTTCATTCGCTTCCTATTACTGGAATATTTTGACAACATGTATTTCCAAACTTGAGGAACAATATTAAGATGATACTATGACAAGATAAATCAATCTAATAGAGTTGTCTCACCTTTACAGTTGCTCTCATCCCAGGGAAAAACACAGTTCTGTACACCGTTACACACCACAGAGTTGTTTATGCACATGGTACTGTGACAGAAGAACATATCGGCTCTACATGGAGCTGCAACACACACGCACAAACACAAACATCGTTTTTTATTCAAGCATAAGATAAGTGGTTCATTTAGTCTTTTATGGCAAGGTCATGGTTGATAAGCCTAAATGACAGACTGTGGCTATTTGACCAAACTTAGTAATACACAAAAGTAATAGCATCACTAATTTACTTTATGCAGCTGACATCATATCCTGCCCTAATGCAACAGAATCAATGCTTTTGAAAGACGTCATGAAATAAATAAAACAGTTATGAGGTTTGAGAGTTAGCAAGAAACAATATCACTGACTCCATCACTAACATCAATACAATCGTGCGAATACAAAGGATGTGACGTCTAGAGTCCTGAAAAGACAGCAACCGTCATATACGTACACTGCGTGTCCATATTTTATAAACACAGAACTAACACGGTCCACAGAAAGACAGCAGTCACAAAGACTTAATAACAAAAGTGGTAAAACTCATAGCAGACAAACGGGTCAAATATAAAAAGTTCTCACGTTCAGCGAAGGACGTAAAAAGCATTCGGAAGCGGCTGAGTCGGCTGCCTTCATCTGCCCACATCCTGACCACGCCCACCTGGTTTTCCAGCATCACATCAGTAGCAACAGTACTGCAGAACTTGGCCTGTAGCAACCGGGATGTCACAGCGAATCATTTCCATTTCAAAGAAACGAATCAAACAGATTGTTCAATAAACAAGACCGTACCTAGTAATTACCTTTTCCTCATAGGTCAAGCTTTTTTTCCTGTTAGTTGGTAAATTGGCCCTAACTGGGTTATGGTTTTATGAATCCGGACAATGTGGACATTAAAGACAATGCTGCTCAGTTGTGAGAAAATGAGTCTGCAGTGCCAACCTTAAGATTCTCAATGGCGCTGCTTCCATCATACACAGCCACAAAGTTCTTCTTACACTCGTTGGAATTCTCCAACTGATACTCCAGGAAACGGAGGTAGATCTGACAGATTAAAAAGAGAGGGGTAAGATGACAGAGTAGATCTGATAGCTACTATAGACAATTTAGCCATCTCATAGACGTGTAAAACACCTTGAAGTTGGGTGGAGCTCGTATAGTCCAGATGCAGTCCACCGCCTGGTCAGGTTTAACTTTCTCCTCCTCCTCTACCTGACTGGACCGGATCATACCATCAGCTCCACTCAGCTCAAACTGACAGTCTGGTAGGGATACACATGATGAGTATTGGTATCTCTAGTTGAAGGTGTTGGAAGTACAGCGGCTGATAGTTACCTGAAATAGGATTTAGTATCCCTCCCACGTGGAGGTGGAACTCTGGGTCTGAAAAGAACAAAAAAGACAAAAAGGTCCAGAATCCAATCGAGACAAATGTGGCGAGGATGTACTGGACCCTGACTCCTAAGTGTGCTAGGTCATTTTTCACTCTTGGAAACACATGGTATTTAAGGATGTATATAGAAGCTTTCAGTTCTTTGCAACAATGTTGCAATTTTAGCATGATATATCTTTTTTAAAGTTGCCAACAGCTATTGTCATACGAACCTGTGTTTTTGTAAAACATTTGCAAGCTATGTACAAGATTAAACGTTGTGTTTGAGCTGTGGTTGTCCAACTGTTTTAAGCCTCAACAGCGATGTATCATATCAGATCAAGTCAGCTCCAACAACACTGCTGCTGAGAAATGTTAAGTATAAGAAATGTTACACCACTATTCACACCATAGTGAAACCCTTATTACCAAATATTACTGCAGTCATTTTGCAGTGTAACTGCAGCTTCATTTCTTGCCACCCAGAGCTCTAGATACGGTTGCTCTGATGCACCATTACAACAGTCCCAGACACTGAACCTGTTGCGTCACAAGGGACTTTTGGTTCTGACTTTCCTCACCAGTCTCCTTGATCTTTGTGCACTATGTTAAGGCCTTTTTTGAATGTGCCCTGGTGATGGAACGTCCACTTCCTGTTAGGGTGATATCACCACTGATATCCAAACGCTTGGATATTATTTTCTACCCTATTATTAAGCTATGCCATTGCATTACAACTTTAGTACTGTATACTTTGTCCCAGAATTATCCAGAAAATGTGACATCAACTGTATTTGGTTACAGATGGGGGCCAATCGTAACGTAACTGTATCCCTGTGAGGGCAAAACAAGGCAAAACGGTCACCTGTGTAAACTAACTGCTCCCACTTCATAGAAGTTGAATACTTGTTTTTCCCTCTCCACTGACCAGTTCTTTTGTCCATGAAGAGAAAGAGATTATCAAGATAAACATTTTTAAAGACCCTGTCAGATGATTCTGGAGCAGGTTTCCATTTTTTTTTTTTTATGTATATTTAAATCTGCGATGGTACCAAATTAATCTGTAGTATAGAATCTGTCATATCCATACAATTGAAACAAAATTAACATTTATTTGTATTTATTTTACATTAGGATGGTGGCTGAAGCTTAGTGTTTACTTTCTTTGAATTAAGTCCCCTGCGGACCTATAGCCTTGGGCGAACGTCAGTCCCCTGCGGACCTATAGCCTTGGGCGAACGTCAGTCCCCTGCGGACCTATAGCCTTGGGCGAACGTCAGTCCCCTGCGTACCTATAGCCTTGGGCGAACGTCAGTCCCCTGTGTACCTATAGCCTTGGGCAAACGTCAGTCCCCTGCAAACTTATAGCCTTGGGCGAACATCAGTACCCTGCGTACCTATAGCCTTGGGCAAAGGCATGTGGGAAAATAGCAAGCAGGTGGACATGTTCTCAGGGGCGCTGTAGATACCAAACCACATAAAACAACAGTACCCAAATGACTTCCACCGCCGTTGTACAGCGGTAACAGTCATTTCTTGTTCCAAACTACTAAAATATTGTGCTCTATCAAGTTGTAGTTGTAGTTCGTGTTAATTACCTGGACTGAAAGTGTACTGGACCCTAAAGCCCAGTCCCTCCAGCTCCTCATCACTGGAGAAGCGAACCCAGATGAATCGTCCACTGGAAAGTACCAGGCCTGGGCTGGAGGAGCCACAGAAACGGTCGATCAGAGGGGAGAAACTGAACGGACCATCTCTCACCTCGATGTGGTCAAAACGACACTCAAAGGAAAGCTCAATGTAGAAGGTGTCCTCAAACAGAAGCTCGATTCTCTGACGAGGCAGGGCTGAGAAGGAAAGAAGAGGTTGTGCCACTGTAACGTGGAGGTATTGTGAGACCAAACTGCAGGTAGGCATAAACGACCAGGTTTTAATTCACGGAGAAGGACAAGCAGAACAGAGATTGACTCGTTCAAACTACTTCACCAGTGACTTAGCGATACGAAGTACATAGAGCACGTATGTGCTGCCACGAAACATTGAGACAGTAACGAACGCAGAGACAAGACACATGAGGGATTATATACACCGTTTAACAAGGAACGGGTGCAGGGAATCAGGGAGGGATGCGTTCACAGACATGGGGAACAAGACAAACACGAACGATGGTGCCTAGAAGGCCGGCGACGTCGAACGCCGGGGGGCTACGCGGACAGGGGAGTGGCCGCCAGTAGGCGGAGACGTGACAGCCACTTTAAGATAGAACTACAAAGGATTTAATCACAGTGTGTGTGTGCAGGTGATCCAGGTCTATCGTGTGGAGATCCACAGGTACATTGTAAATAAGGAGCATGGATATCTGGGTTTCAGGTTTCCAGAAGGATGAGGAAAAACAAATGTGTGCATGTTACCTTCCAGAATGTAGAGGCACTCCTTATTGGGAGGGTAGGCTTTCGGGTAGTTTGGAGAGCTAAACTGGCCCCCGTCAATGTTTCTGATCCAGGTGCCACACTGCTGGGAATTCAGAGAAATCTTGCCCACATTCTTCGAGTCTACAGAGGCCATGGCAAGACAGGTCACAGACCCCACACCAAGAAGTAAACATGTATAAGTACCGTGATGCGGCAATTATGACTTATGTGTAGAGACAATACAAACAAAATTATGCCGACCTTTGGCTTTCTGAGCAAGTGCAAAGACCTCCTTTATCAGAAGGAGGATTATCCAGACTGCAAGAGACAGACAGACACATTGGGAGAATGAGGTGGGAGACTTAATATATCTCTATGCCATGGCAACATGTGTAGTGTCTGCTGACAGAGGCACTATCGTTTCCTGATGTATTTAAATAGTCCTGAGGTCTTTTGCTAGGTTTAAGGGCCCATTAGGGATCACTGAAACCACCAAGAGGCTTGAGGGAAATTGAAACGAACCTACATCAAAATACAGTTGACAATTTCAATGTGAGTTTACCCCAGTAAACAACAAGGGCTAACAAACCATTGGAAGCCTGAGAAGAATAGCAACACAGCTGCAAACAGCATGATACAAGAGCTGTCACTTAAGCACCACATGCTGCCACTTGCTAACTAATCTCTGAAACAAAAAAATGAATGGTTCTGTAATTTGGTCAGCTGTTTCTGCAGAATGTCAGTAGAATAGATTTTTGTATTTTACTACAATTTTAGTCAGTAAATTCAATACAAATAGAAAACCAAACAAACATTTTTTTTTTGCTAACCCTTACCCTAACTATTGACTGACCTTTATATCAAACTTTATCAAACCACAACTACAAAGCCCTTATCCCTCTAAAACTACCCTGAAATCGAACAATAACAGCAATTGCAGGTATTACCGTCAACTTAACACATTACTCAAAAAATCATTTTGCGACCATACCATTAAGTTTCTGGTCAAAACACATACAGCTGACATTAGACTAATTTGTACTACTCAATAACGCTATAACAATAGCATAATTTAAGCATCGGCACTCCCCCATTTACTTTACTAACGTAATACTATTTTTGCACTATAACTGGCAAGTCGATGCATAATGTATTCTGTTTGTGCTTACAATAAAACAATTAAGGTTTTTAAACTCCTGTTATACCACGGGTCAAGAGTGCATGTTGACATTAATCCAGAGGTAGTCTCTTTACATTTTGATACTGATACTTTGGTCTAACAAATATATATTTCAAACGCTACAATACATTTTGGACACTAAACTTGCACGCACATACTTCACATACACACCCACAAACTCACATTGGTACATCGTCTCTTCCGCTCAGGATCCTGGATGGCTTGTTGTTTATCAGCTTACAAACGTTTTGGTTTCAATTTTTTCTTAAGCTCTGTTCCAGAAAATTTGTTTTTACGCATAACTTATTAAAGTAAAACGTAATTATATGTTTTTTCAATTTTCTAAAATCTCACCGCTGGATCGCAGATGAGCCGCATATAGGTATATACGAAGTGTCTTCGTATTTGATTCAAGTGAAATAATATAGTTATTTGTGTGAATGACCGGTGGATCAAATTCCAAAACTCATCTTAAACAATAAAAATACAAGTGGTGTAAATTTTGTGAAGAATACATTTCCTGAAAAAACGATGGTTCGCCCTGAGACAGACTAGATCAGAAGTGCTATTTCATTTGTAGTTTCAGAGAAAGAAAATGACTATCGGTCACTCTCTCGTCCCCTTGATGGACTGAACAACCTCGGTCCGGCAGTTCTTTTTTAAGTGAAGACTAGTGAAGCGCAGTCCTTAATCTCGCATGCACCCCCACGCATTTAAACCTTTCGGAGGGCTACTGGTTAGGCTCATTTGTTTTGTTTAAATTAAGAATTGATTGATGAAGGTGATTGTAGCTCTATTTTATGATTTCATTTACAATGTATGTTTTTATACTTCGATTTCAAGTCGGTTTCAAGATATATGACATTCTGTCTCTGATGAACAACACACACACGCACGAACACACACATTGCTTTGATGAGGACACATTATTTACTAAATGTTGTTTGCTTTAACTTAAATACATTTGTGGCCAAATATACTGGAACCCTTGCCCTTCCATTGAATAACTCGCAGTGTTTGATCTTCACAATTCTTTATTTTACTTATTATATCTTCTAAATCAGAAATAAAATGGCAGTAAAATACGATTGACCCCTTGGACACCATTTTCTTATGTAGTCCTAACCTTTGGCAACATTAACTGCAATCAAGTGCTTCTTACAGACATGGATGAGCTTTCTGCACCCTTCTACCGAACGCGACATGGGCATGTTGACCAATAGCTAGGCACCCAGCACCAGAAGTAACGCAACACTGAACCATCACTGACATTTTGTTTGCTTGTAGGGATGGTGTCGGTTCCTTTGAAGGCTTTATTTTGGATGTGATATGTTCCAGGATGGGCTACGATTTTGTCCGACCTCCTCTGACAAATCTCTGGTTATTTTTTGCCCATACTAATTGCGGTACACACAGTGACATAAAACAAAAACAGTTAGTGTATTTCTCCATTCAAACTAGTTGAATGAGTGATTTCCAATTACAGGTACCTACAACTCACCACCAGTTCAATTCCAAAATAATAAAGAACCACCATCTTAAAATATATTGATTTCTAACTGCTTTATATATATGAAAATATTTCTGTAATAAAGGACTGTGAATGAGACATTGGATTGTGAATAACCCCTGTATATAGAGGTTAAACAAAAAAAAACATTCGGTCTCAGAGTAGCAGCTTGTCGGGTTTACAATTTAATTTCCCTTAGTTTCTTAATCCACCCACCAGAACCTTTTAATGAAATAGCTCCAACTCTCTCCGACTCCATCCACTCCCCCAGTCATCTTCTACCTCCATGCTTTTGCATTTCTGACTTGCTCAATGTATCACATACAAAAACCCACTTCACTGTTAACACTACATTGTAGTTTTGATTGAATAATCACTAGGCAAATGTATGGCTTTATGCTCATACCTAAACAATGGCACAGACAACGCCCCCTGGTGGGCAGGATAATCCACAACTTGTGTCCACTTGTGACATTTTATTGCTTTTTGGAATCGATACATGCCCACTTATAATTTGATGCCAGCAACATGTTTCAAGAAAGCTGCGACAGGGGCACTTTTTCTTTTAACAATATTCTGTAAGTCAGGGGTCTCAAACCGGTTCCACGGCCCGAGTGTCTGCAGGTTTTCACTCTCACCTTGTCCTTGATTGATTAATTATGTCACTGATTGGTTAGGTCTACCCTCATCTCGTTATTTAGGTCTGAACCTGGAACCAATTTCCAGGAAAAAACTAAAACCTGCAAAACACTCGGCCCTCCGTGGAACCGGTTTGAGACCCCAGCTGTAAGTGTTTGGGAATTGAGACCAGTTGCTGTAGTTTTATAAGTGAAATGTTTTTTCCATTCTTGCATGACATTTTACATGCTCAACAGTTCGGGGTCTCATTAGGCATATTTTAGTTTTTTGTTTCATAATGTGCCAAATGTTTTCAACGGGTGATAGGTCTGGACTGCAGTTTGGCCAGTTTAGCACCAAGACCAGGGGTCTCCAAACCGTTCCACGGAGGGCCGAGTGTCTGCAGGTTTTCACTCTCACCTTGTACTTGATTGATTAATTATGTCACTGATTGGTTAGGTCTACCCTCATCTCGTTATTTAGGTCTGAACCTGGAACCAATTTACTGGAAAAAACAAA
This sequence comes from Novumbra hubbsi, assembly GCA_016801125.1. Taxonomy (NCBI): domain Eukaryota; kingdom Metazoa; phylum Chordata; class Actinopteri; order Esociformes; family Umbridae; genus Novumbra; species Novumbra hubbsi. Next base: position 13,033 of record JACXGK010009954.1, read on the forward strand.
AACCGACACTCGGCCCTCCGTGGAACGGTTTGGAGACCCCTGACCATGACTCTTTTTGTAACGTCCAGGGTAGCACGGTGCCGGTTGGTGGTGGTATTTTGGGTGCACTTTTATTTTGAAGCACACTTTGGTCACTTCGGACATTACGCGCACCTGTTTGCACTCTGTAATTTGTGTGTGTGTTTATATGTCCTTTGTTTCTGTCACCGGGTGTTGCTCATTGTGGATATCATGTTTGAATGCAAGTCCCGTCATGGTGTTTCGTATTATGTGTAATAGCTGCTTGTTTCGGCATCTTTAATTTATCGTGTTTAGTTCGTGTTTGTTTTGTTTGAAATAAATTCACTTATTAGTAATAACGTCTGCGAATGGTTCCAAACTCACCACACCCGTGACACTTTTACTATGGAACCACGTTGTTGTAACACATGCAGAATGTGGTTTGACATTGTCCTACTGAAATGTATATGTATATTGTTCAACATTAATGGTGCCTTCACAGATGTGCCCCATCCCCAATGCCATGTGCACCAGTGCACCCCCTGAATGATATTGTGACATCCCCACATCTTTTGTAATTGTATGTTGAGAAACATCACTCTTAAAATGTTATAGTATATGCTTATGCAGTCCGTTTTTTTGAACTAGTCGCTAGCATCAAATCCAGTAGGATTACATTTTTTAAAGAAACAAAAAAAAACCTTCTTAGTCTCAACAATTGATACGTTGTCTTTATACTATTTGGTATTGAGGGTTTACATTATTTGCATTGTTTTTCTTTACATTGCACACAGCGTCCCAACGTTTTTGTAAACAGGGTTGTGCATTGTTTAACAGGCAAAGCCATTATGTCGGTGTGCGTTTAAGCCACTAAGAGACAAAAAAGATACAGCTGTCTTGGAATATGTTACTGTATTAAGAAATGTATTAAAAAAAAAAAAGTTCAGTGAAGGTTCACACACACACACACACACACACACACATACTCTCACACACTACAAATACCATTCGATATAAAGGAAGTGGTAATCAACACTTTAGGGTGAAAAGGACTCTTTAGCTTACATTTCTTTCCCTGTACTCCACATCATGTGTCAATGACAATGAATGGAAAGTTAGAAAAGCAGACTGATAAACAGATTAAGTACTATGCTGTGCAATTATCAGTTATGTAACTTCTCTGGTCTGGACAAAACAGAAGCCCCCAAAAGAGGATTTCCACCACTACAAAGTCAATAGCTTAAAAACCTAAAAAGTAAACACACACCCACGCTGTGGGAACAGAATAAATCTGTGCTTCTTCACTTAATCAGCAGATCATCACTCGTGCTCCTCCCAAAGCTCCTCATTGGTCACGGTGTCTGTTGAGCATACGCCTGTCATGTGTACGTCCAGCTGTGTGATCAATCTCACCACCAGCATGCGATCTACTAAATCGGCCTACCATGTGGTCAATCAAAATTCATTCTCGTTCTAAAACTACGGTAACCCCAGTTAACCATCTTTGGACTGGTGTCGACTGTAGCAGGAAGACTTATTTCGAATTATTCAGTGATACATTTTTTTTTACAAGGAAATGGTGAAGGATTATGAATAGCGGAAAAACAAGACAGGAAGAGAAACAAGTATTATATTAGTGGAATGGATAGACCTAGCTTGAAACATTGTGGTTGGATCCTAAAAAGTGAAAATATAATCCATATGATATATAAAAAATATTTTATGTATAAATAAATTACATAATTATTTCTGTATGTTCGTGCAATGTTGAGATGCTGCGTTGCTATCTACAGTATCTATCCCAGTAGAGAACCACAGCATCTGAACATTAAAGTTAAAGTCAAGAGCAGTGTGGAAGGAGCGGGAAACTGATTGAACAATCCTCAATCTCCCTATGGCATGATTGCTCACTGGCGGCTTTACACAGAGGGCATTTTAAGTGTTTCTTCTGGCTGAAATACTCTTTTGCCTAGAAAAGGGTTTTCCCCTTAAGTTTTGTGGTCTAAAATAAAGCTTTGCGATCAAAGCCTAAGCACTTCTGGTGGGGGTTTAGCAAAAATAATTAAAAAGCTAAAGAGCACAGAGAGAAACAGCATAAGGCAGCTTTGGGAATAGGACAGAAAAGTGGTGGAAATACAGGAAGGAAATCAATATTTGCCTCAGAACATTCTTAAAATATACAACCACTTAGTTTTATGCTAAAAAGGTAGAGGCAATAGGTCTCTGAAAATGTTCCCACCCTTGCTTCCACAAAGCCCATTTGAGAGGATTTAAGAGAATGAGCTTTCTGACCACTAGCAACATTTTAAAATGACTAAAGTATTCCGATTTCTGAATCCACTATGTCAGGAATTTGTTGTTGTTGATCAAATTGTATAAATATGAGCAAGCCTGATGTTCTGGTATTCATACTCTCAAATCTGATTGCCTTATCTAATGAAAGGTTTACTCATCAAATTGTGTCTTCATTTTGTTTTTTAACTTAAATATCTGAAGATGGATGTTATGTTGTTCAAGGACATTTTACAATCTCAATTAGACACATCCTGTGGTATGTAGCTGCCATCTACTTTGAGTTTAAACAACAAAATAATAATAATGTTATAAGAATCTGACAAAGGACAAATACAAATGATCCAAATGAATAGCATATCCACAACATGTTTTTGTTTTTAAGTATGAAGTGGTTCTTTTCTTCAATGATCCAGCTAACATCGTTAGAATTTCAGTTCAGTTCAGACAGACTCTTAAACATGGGCAAATATTGAGGATTTTTACAGTAAAAAGTAATGTGTGGTATGAATTCAGCCTGACACACAGACGGTAAAAACCAGGGGGCCACGTTAAATACACAGATGCCGTAAAACAGTTTACTGAACTACTATGTAGGGGTGTCAAGCTGAAACAGCAACATCTTCTACAATGTGAAACACTATAACACAATAGCAGAATGTCCTAAAACAGAATACCAACATTTAGAACACGCGTAGGGGCTCCGTAAATCAGTTGAGGAACAACACAGCATTGAGTCTTAGTATTTCTAGTAAAGAGAATCGAATGGGTTGGGTAAATCTTCTCAAACCCCCATATGCACGCGAGGTAGACCACCGTGACAAACCACTTGGTGAAAGGGTGTGTGAGTGTGTATGGCCTTAGTCATGTCGTTGACATGAACCTCAATGCATTCTGTTGCTGTGGGTCCGTCGGTGTTAGCTGTGGCGCCTGACCAGGTCCGAGTTCAGGTACACCACAGTGGCGGTGACATCGTCTCTGTACATGCGTGCCAGGTCCTCAGGCAGAGCCAGCATGGACGCTAGTCTCTCCGGGCACAGCTCTCCGTACCCCCCGGTGCCCAGGGCGTGTCTGATGAGGTGCGTGGCAGCGTTGGGGTCCAGGCAGGGCGTGGCACGGGCTCGCCGCCTCAGCAGAAGCTCCTGCATCTGGCCCAGGTTGACCCGTGTCTCGGCGGGCGAGATGGGTGCCTGCGGGATGACAATGCACATGTGATACGGTAACATGTGATACGGTAACATGTGCCCCGGGACAACACCCACATGTGATACGGTAACATGTGCCCCGGGACAACACCCACATGTGATACGGTAACATGTGCCCCGGGACAACACCCACATGTGATACGGTAACATGTGCCCCGGGACAACACCCACATGTGATACGGTAACATGTGCCCCGGGACAACACCCGCATGTGATACGGTAACGAGTGATACGGTAACATGTGCACCAGGACAACACCCACACATGATACGGTAACATGTGATACGGTAACATGTGCCCCGGGACATGTGAAGCTCGTCGCGATTGGATCCAATGTTCACGATTGATATCCGTCATCGGGTCGGATATAGTTGTGATTGAGACATGTTTCAAATACCGCTTTATAGCGTATATCTCTTATCAGCGTGATACTCTCTCACTCACAACATTGGTCATAGTTTAAGAATGAACCCCACTGCTCAAAAGACTAACGCACATTAGCCCAGTAATGATTCCTTCCTAGCTGGAATGTTAACTTCAATTCCACATAGCACAACACAGGATGAATCATGGATGCACTTGTTTTACTTTCAAGAAGAGGAAAGGGTTTCTCTTCTTACCCCTAGCTAATGACCCAACATTTGTATTTTGTCTTATAATAATAATATGGTACTAATATGCAAGTATTAGCTGTCTACCTCATAACTATATACTTCTTCATCAATTGATCAAAATTATCAGCCACTAAATACGCAAAGATAGCATTGACCAATAACGGCACATATTATGTGTATTTTGGGAGTTGAGGGGAGGAAATGCTGCTTTAAGCCCATTATTTCTGGTGAGATAATCATTTATATTTTCACAGTTAACGCACTGCTCACGCATACTTTGTTATGCAATAAACATACTGTTTACAGATACACACAACTATTTATTTAGATCATGTGCTTCTGTTTGAGTGTAAACTAATTATTTTCAGTGGCTTTAATTCAAATGTACTTTGAGAAAGCAAATACAGGACCCATCGTGTGTGGTTAAAATGACATAAGGGAGAGCTAGAGGCAGGTTCGACATACACCCCTATTTGACAGCTGAATCAGCACATTGAGCAATTAAAATTTGCAATTTAAATTTGCAATAAATGTTTTCTCCAATAACTTTCTCCAATTATGAAATGTACATAATAGTCAATGTAAAGCCCGTGAACACTACCTGAAGGTGAATCCCACTGAGATGTTCTCCCACCAGCCGTACCGCCTCCTCTGAGGTCATCTCGTCCCAAAGCCCATCAGAACCCAGGAGAAGGAAGCGGTCCTTTGCTCGTAGCCTGTGATAGGTCAGCTGGGGCACAACGTCCAGGTAGGGCGGGGTCAGATAGTTGGGCGGGGTATATTGGTAGAGGTTAAGTGTGTCCAGGTCAACTCCAGACTCCAGGCTTTCCAGAACACTCTGTTGCAGCTCAAGGCTCCACTTAAATCTCACATCCCCAAATGAACGCAGAGGCATCAGTATCTGGAGACCACAGGATGGATGACGATTAGAAAGGCATTAGTATCTAGAGAACACAGGATGGATGACGATTAGAAAGGCATTAGTATCTAGAGACCACAGGATGGATGACAATTAGAAAGGCATTAGTATCTAGAGACCACAGGATGGATGACGATTAGAAAGGCATTAGTATCTAGAGACCACAGGATGGATGACGATTAGAAAGGCATTAGTCTCTAGAGACCACAGGATGGATGACAATTAGAAAGGCATTAGTCTCTAGAGACCACAGGATGGATAAGTCTGAGGGGCAACAAACGGACTACAAGTGTGTGAGGGATTCTCAACATCCAGTCTCAATCTAAAGTACATAGTTTAAGACATAGGCAGTGGTCTTTTGATTTGGAAACAAACAAAATGTATATCCCCCCCCCCCATCAGGCTTTTAACATAGATTTTTGCAATGTGAAACGCAACAACCCACTACCTCCCTGATGGGAAGCCCGCTGAGTTCTCACCCCCAGCAGCCTGTCTTCAGTGACCACGGTGTCCCTCTCCGATGGGGGGTGCTGGGCTCGCAGCCTCTTCAGCTCAGCCGGATTCTGGGCGTTGTGGTCCTGGGACAGAGGCAGGGCGCTCCACGACCCGTCCTCCTCCTGCACCCCCAGCACAGCGCGGCAATCACCTGAGTGCCCACCACAACAGCCCTTTACCCAGCAGCCACAACACTTCCAGGCAGTGTTCAAGCACTATCACGTCGGTACCGCGTTCTCACAACTGGTATGATGGAAATGGGACATCGGTAAAAGATGTTGAAAAATGACTTCATTCTACATTGTGGGAGCTTTTTGTTTTGGTAGAAGCTACAGCTCTGGAAAATGTTACGAGATCACCGCAACTTTTTCTTTCCTTTCCAAAAAA
>JACXGK010009955.1:0-18888 GCA_016801125.1 Novumbra hubbsi
GTTCCAGTCACCACCAAACATGGTGATGAAATGAACCCCAGGGAGGAAAGTTCCAGTCACCACCAAACATGGTGATGAAATGAACCCCAGGGAGGAAAGTTCCAGTCACCACCAAACATGGTGATGAAATGAACCCCAGGGAGGAAAGTTCCAGTCACCACCAAACATGGTGATGAAATGAACCCCAGGGAGGAAAGTTTAAGATTGAGCAAGTACAAACGTGGCTGAAATTCTCGTTAATTTGTCAACAATGAAACATTCAGGCCTCCAGAGGGGAACTTGGGTTCTACGCACTTGGGTTCTACGCACTTGGGTTCTACGCACTACCATCTGTGTCACTGAAGCCGTGGGTTTGAGCCGGGTGTGGCTGGGGGGGGGGGGCAGATGCATGTCCGCTTGCCATTTGAAAGAGTGCTGTTGCAACGTTGTGTTGGGTGTCATCTCCTGCAAGGCCAAACAGCCATGACTAAAGGCACAAATGTTTGTGATTTCAAATCCTAGGACGGTCATCAATATCACTTTAGACAAAACAAACAGTGAAATATAATATAAAACTAATCCATGTTTCAATATGAGCTTGCCTTTAAAGTACATTAAAAAGAAAAAACTGAGTAACACACTTTTAGAATAATTTGTCATGTTTGTCATATCATTGGTAAACAGGGTTTTAAATATCATAGCTTTCAACCAACCAGCATTCAGGATTCCAAAACAGTCTTTTTAAACTTGATGCTTCAAGCCCTTAATGCTAATACTTGGTGTTGGCTTATACCTAGAAATAGACCTTTACAGGCCATCTAGCAAACCTACCGGCATTTCTGGTGCAAGTATACCACAGGTACACACGGAAATATTTAAATAGGATTATTTTCAGGCTCTCAAAAATAAGCATTTATCTATAGAGACTGGAAGGCCTTCATTTGTAACCTGAGCAAAAGTGAGGCACAGATTCTGGCTCAGTTTAGCCTCCCTCTGTCAGGAGCCTGAGTGAGGGACTGGAGCACAAAGGGAGAGAGTAGAAGACAGAGGCCCAGCACACTTAGCTACAAGACAGAGGCCCAGCACACTTAGCTACAAGACAGAGGCCCAGCACACTTAGCTACAAGACCGAGGCCCAGCACACTTAGCTACAAGACCGAGGCCCAGCACACTTAGCTACAAGACCGAGGCCCAGCACACTTAGCTACAAGACCGAGGCCCAGCACACTTAGCTACAAGACCGAGGCCCAGCACACTTAGCTACAAGACCGAGGCCCAGCACACTTAGCTACAAGACCGAGGCCCAGCACACTTAGCTACAAGACAGAGGCCCAGCACACTTAGCTACAAGACAGAGGCCCAGCACACTTAGCTACAAGACAGAGGCCCAGCACACTTAGCTACAGCCAACATGAGACTCTCAGCAACCACATTGGTTAACTACTTATAACGGTGCCTGTGTTGAGTAGAGATGCATATGGAAGCTATCTAAGGAGATATGGGTCCAAAAGCAGACATACAACACATTGACCCGGTTCTAATATAGCAAGCTTTAAATTGTATTTTGTAGAAAGAAGTTATCACAATATCATTTTACATTAACAAATAGCCTGTCCGAAATTGGCATATTCCTGTCACGTAAATAATAAAGAATACTAACTTAAGTAAACATACAGTACCAGTGAAAGGTTTGGACCATTTTATAACATAACCGATTGGCTCAAATGCCTTCAGGAAAGATCTTCAACTCATTGACTTTAATTAGGCACACCTGTTAAGTGAACCCCATGCAAGGTGACTACATCAAAACACTGGTGAAGAGAATGTCAAGTGTGCAAAGATGTCATCAACACTACATGGCTACTACGAAGAATCCAAAATATATGTATTTTAATTTAACACTTTTAACACCAGAACTATGAAATGACAAAAAAAGACACAGTAAAAAAAAAAAAAAACTTGAAAAGGTGTCCAAACCTTTGACGGGTACTGTAAATCACCACTAATGGAAAGGAACTGGGTGTGAGTTATCAACCACGTTGGTAACCAGTTTATAGCAGAACCAATGCCTCAGGGGCTCCAGAACAACATGACTATAGGCTGTTCTTACAGATCTGGACGTGCTCAACTTGCAGGCTCATGCCAACCTGCACAATGAGACCTGATGACAGCTGGAGATCAACGGCTTTCTTCTCCCACCTGTGAAAAGAGCCACACACACAAAAACCAACACCAGTTTGAATTCGGTCATAGTCAGAATTTTCCAATGGCATCCAGCCAGCCTTTAGAAGGGAATTTTAACCATTGAATCCAGCAGTTTAATTGTACGGATAGAGTCACAACTAGGGCTGTCAGAATTACATAATTGCTTGATCATAATTGAGCCATATAGCAAATATCTGTATCCTTTTGCACAAAATGCAGACTACAAATGATATTGCACGGGTCAATTAGTCAACCAATCCCAACTGTCAGGTCTCCAAACAAAAGCCACGCCCCCACGCTCATCAGCAGCAACCCAGCACACCTGTAAAAACCAGACACCAAAAAAACACCACCCCTGCTACAAAAGGAAGTGAACTGTTCTAATTGGATTGGCCTGATTGGACTGCAGGTACTACCTCTGCAGCCTGATTGGACTGCAGGTACAACCTCATACTACCAGTAGTGACAAGGACACCAGCAAAACATAAAACTACAGAAGCATCAGTTAGTAAAAACAAGGAGAGTATATACAAAACAAATTAACTCAACTTTTTTGTGTTTTGCTACAATGTTACAAAAAGGCCTAGTTAGCCACTACCCATGACCCTTTCTGTTAGCACGTATTTTACACGATTCTGTAGTTGTGTTTACGACGTCTGACCGCGCCAAGTGAGCGCACCGCACTGACCGCGAAGTGAGCGCTAGACTGAGCGGTTTTGGAGTGGCGATTCAGCGAGAGCGTTCTGTCCAGTAAAAAAAAAAAATTCTTATTCTCAGTTTGTGTGCCTCATGGTCAAAACAACACCCAAGCCCCAAAAAACACAACTCACAAGAGACAATATTTCCATGCAACTTTCTGAAAAAGAAGCCCAAAGTTGCTTATAATAGGCAGACATGGCAATGAAGTTGATTCACCAATCAAAGAACAATATTCGGAAGAGCCCGCCATCTCGACTTGGGTGAAAGTGACAGATTTAATGACGGATTCAATTATGACAGATTTCACAATGACGGCAACTATGAAATATATTGTAAAATATGCAATGTAATTGTCAAATGTAGAACATCATTAAATGTTCAGGCCTGCCACAAGACTTTCCCGCGAGGCCTGCCACAAGACTTTCCCGCGAGGCCTGCCACAAGACTTTCCCGCGAGGCCTGCCACAAGACTTACCATTAAAATACAAGAGTTTGCTTGCTACAGGGAAAACAGTCCAGACCTGCTTCTGGTTGTTTGTTAATCGTTTTACTAAATGCTGTAATTTAATATTAACTGTGTTTATTTCCCCTTATACTCTCTAATTGTTAGCACAGACTGGGGTAATACAAACGCCTTTTTCTTGATCAATCAGCTGTTTGTTTTAATTGCCAACTCTGTTCCCAAAAGGAAATGTTATTATTAAAACCAGCCTTTTGTTCGCAAGATAAACAACAGAGGAAAGGCAGCTTCAGAAATGAATCCGCTTAGCCAGAAAGAGTCCACCATTATTGGTGCACACAACAAGGGATGCCGTTTTTGGAAGGACATTTTTATAACATCTGTGTCCGGAATCGCCCCAAAACCTTCATCAGTTTTTAGGCACCTAATGTCTTTTATGTCCTGGAACCCGTTTTCAGAGTGGTGCATATCTTCTTATATAGTGCTTCTCAAAAGTTACTCCACAATTTATTTCTTAACGACTTTTCACCCCCGATGCAATGACACACAAATTAGCTGTATCTCAACTAACAGACTTTAGAGGTCTGCCAGTGTGGAATCAAGGAATTCCAGATGATTTCAGATTAAATATAATTTAAAAAATTCAATTTAGTGCAATTTCAGATTCATGCTATGAAGATGAAGGACATAATGAATACGGTTCTTCAAAAGCAACAATCCATTGCATTAAACATCTCCCTGAGCACAAAGTTCATCATTAGAAATTTTGAGAACCTGGCACAAGTTAATCTGTCTAGAAAATACTCAAACTCATGTAGGTTAAAAGGACACTGGTCAAGGCCATCTTTGACAGCGACAAAGAAAAAGTTATCTTTCCGTAAAACAAATCTAAAAGTGACACCATTATATATTCATTACACAAAGTGAAACATTTCAAGTATTGTTTTAATCTTGAAGATTACAGTTTATACAGTGGGGCAAAAAAGTATTTAGTCAGCGACCAATTGTGCAAGTTCTCCCACAGAAAAAGATGAGGCTTTCATCATATGTACACTTCAACTATGACAGACACAATTTGAAAAGAAAATCCAGAAAATCACATTGTAGGATTTTTTATGAATTTAATTGCAAATTATGGTGGAAAATAACGTATTTGGTCAATAACAAAAGTTTTTCACTCAAAATCTCACGATACACGGCCCAATTCATTCTGTCCTTTACACGGATCAGTCGTCCTGGTCCCTTTGCAGAAAAACAGCCCCAAAGCATGATGTTTCCACCCCCATGCTTCACAGTGGGTATGGTGTTCTTTGGATGCAACTCGGCATTCTTTGTCCTCCAAACATGACAAGTTGAGTTTTTACCAAAAAGTTCTATTTTGGTTTCATCTGACCATATGACATTCTCCCAATCTTCTTCTGGACCATCCAAATGCTCTCTAGCGAACTTCAGACGAGCCTGGACATGTACTGGCTTCAGCAGGGGGACACGTCTGGCACTGCAGGATTTGAGTCCCTGGCGGCGTAGTGTGTTACTGATGGTAGGCTTTGTTACTTTGGTCCCAGCTCTCTGCAGGTCATTCACTAGGTCAGGGGTCTCCAAACCGTTCCACGGAGGGCCGAGTGTCTGCAGGTTTTCACTCTCACCTTGTACTTGATAATTAATTATGTCACTGATTGGTTAGCTCTACCCTCATCTTGTTATTTAGGTCTGAACCTGGAACCAATTTACAGGAAAAAACTAAAACCTGCAGACACTCGGCCCTCCGTGGAACTGTTTGGAGACCCCTGCACTAGGTGAATGGTCACTAGGGGTGAAATCTTGCGTGGAGCCCCAGATCGAGGGAGATTATCAGTGGTCTTGCATGTCTTCCATTTCTTAATAATTGTTCCCACAGTAGATTTCTTCACACCAAGCTGCTTACCTATTGCAGATTCAGTCTTCCCAGCCTGGTGCAGGTCTACAATTTTGTTTCTGGTGTACTTTGACAGCTCTTTGGTCTTGGCCATAGTGGAGTTTGGAGTGTGACTGTTTGATGCTGTGGACAGGTGTTTTTTATACTGATAACGAGTTCAAACAGGTGCCATTAATACAGGTAACGAGTGGAGGACAGAGGAGCCTCTTCAAGGAGAAGTTACAGGTCTGTGAGAGCCAGAAATTGTGCTTGTTTGTATGTAACCAAATGCTTATTTTCCACCATAATTTGCAAATAAATTCATTACAAATCCTACAATGTGATTTTCTGGATTTTTCTTCTCATTTTGTCTGTCATAGTTTCCTGTGTCAAGTGTACCTGTGATGAAAATTACAGTCCTCATCTTTTTCAGTGGAAGAACTTGCACAATTGGTGGCTGACAATACTTTTTTGAGGAGCGCTAACCATCTAAAGAACCTGAGCCTTCGATATCTCAGTTCAGTACACACAATCACAATCACAGGGAAGACTGCAGACTTGATAGTTGTCCAGAAGACACTCATTGACACCCTCTACGAGGAGGGGAAGCCACAGACGGTCATTGCTGAAAGCGCTGTATGTTCCCAGAGTGCTGTAACAAAGCATATTTAGAGAAAGTTGACTGGAAGGAAAAAGTGTGGCAGGAGAAATTGCACAAGATACAGGGATGATTGCAGACTTCAGAGGATTGTCAAGCAAAGACCATTCAAGAAATAGGGCGAGCTTCACAAGGAGTGGACTGGAGTCAGTGCATCAAGTGCCACCACGCACAGGCCAGGAAATGGGCTACAAGTGTCAAGCCACTCCTGAACCAAAGACAAAGGTGAAAAATAACTGGACCGTCCTCTTCAGATTAAAGTAAATTTTGCATTTTATTTGGAAATTAAGGTCCAAGAGTCTGGAGGAAGAGTGGAGAGGCACAGAATGTCACCTGCTGGTCTTGGTCCACTGTGTTTTTTTTGAGTCCAGAGTCGATGCAGTCGCCTACCGGGAGATTTGACCACTTCATGGTTTAATCTGCTGACAGGCTTTATGGTGACGCTTATTTCCTTTTCCACAAGGATTTGGCTCTGGAACACAGTGCCAAAACGACTGGTAACTGGATTGCTGCCCATGGTTTACTGTGCTTGATTGGCCAGCCAACTTTCCTGACCTGAACCCCAAAGAGAATCTATATGGTATCGTCAGGAAGAAAATGAGAAACACCAGACGCAACAACAGAGACACGATAAAGGCCACTATAAAAGCAACCTGGGCTTCCATAACACCTCAGCAGCGCCACAGACTGTTTCCATGCCACACCACCGCATTGATGCAGTAATTTGTCCAAAAAGACCCCCCAACCAGGTAATGAGAGCATAAATAAATGTACATAGTAAACGTATGCAGGTGTTTTGAGTTAATTAACTTATTAGAACTCTTCTCAGGTCGACCATTCTGTATTATAATTTTTTTTTTGTCATATTTCGAGAATCTGGATTTTTTTTTATTTCCATGGGCTGTACGCCATAATTATCAAGATTAAAACAAAAAAGGCTTGAAAAGTTTCACTTTGTGTAATGCATCTAGAACATATGAAGGAGTTATTCCTTCTATCGTCGTACCTCATACAAGCTTCCCCATTGGTTTTCTACACTGATTGGCTTTCCAAGCCATACAGAATTTCAATATACATACATACATTACATATACATTCAATATACAGTTTACATTGCAACAATGCCAAGTTACAGTAGGACAGGCAGATTTCAGTCAGATTCTAGTCAGCAAGCGGCAAGAAAACAGACGCATGCAAGTGCTGTTGACCGTTGTCTCTGTTGCCACGGTAACCTTTCAGGAGCAGCTGGATATTTCCTATCTGTGAGATTTGCTGTGAAGCAAAAATGTGTATTTAAGTTATGTAGACAGAAATATCAAAATACCGGTATCGGGCGATTTTGGCAAATCAGTGGGAATGTCCTATTATGTGCATTTCTAGTGTTTTCCATTGGTAATTCTGCCCTGGGCATTCAGTTGTACTACAGGAAAGCAAAATATTTGTATTTCTTAAGTGATAAGTTACCTTATTGTATGAAAAGTACTTCCTTATCACAAAAAAATAATTACTTTAATTGAAAGTAGGCAAATTAGTCAAACTAACTGAATTACTTGCACATCATTTGTCTGTTTTACAAATGACTTGAAGTGTCCTCAAAAGTAAAAACTGTACTTACATGGGTATTATTTACTTTTTGAAGACTTGAGAATGATAGTGCCCCTTGTGGTGGGGAGGAACACAATTAGAAGGAAATAATTTGGAGCAGTTTTTGTAAAAACAAAAAGAACTCTTCACCCCCTCTTCTGTAAATAGGTATATGTTATTTTGTTACATATACCCCATTGCTAGTTAACTAGTGTGGTTTTAGATTAAACGAAAACATTAGCAAATGTGTATAAAGAAAACAAAACAGTTGAGTTACAATGAGTTACAGAGAGTTACAGCGAAAATCTAACGTATTTGTAAATAAAACCGCAGAAATACGACGTAAATACGACTTCAGACAAAGCTAGCTAGCGTCTTCAGCCGGTTCACTACAGTAATACCACACTTCCCTCTCAGTTAGCCAGACACTGTTTGCTAAGCTATATATGGGGTTTTATTGCGCTTTCTCTGCGTTCGACGAGAAGTTTGCCCTCAAAATTGTAGCGACCTATCACTAGATGAAGCACAACATCGACCGAGAAAGAAAAACAGCAAAATCCAAATGAAATCTTACCTTCCTACGGTCCTAATCAAGCATCACTCGTCCAACAGCAACTGAAGTCTAGATTAAAATGGCTGCAACAACAGTGGTGCGAATTGACAGGCAGTGAAAGAGGCGGGGTTTTACTGAGAGAAAAAATAGAAAGGGGTTGGAATGAATATCCATATAAGGAAGAGGGGGCGGTTCGAAAACAGTAAAAATCCTGGTTCGGTGCACTTGATTTGCTTTGTAATTCTATACCAATTATCCATCTGTTTTCTTCCTAAGCCTTTGTTCACTGAGTTTTATGCGTTTGATAGGTACATATATACCCACCAGAAAAACATGGCAATGGATGGGTTCGTTTTGCACAGCTAGGTGCCGTGGATGGGAGGAGTTATGAGTTTTTTAACACTCGCGTTGGCCTTAAAGAAACCAAAAGGAATCTATATCCCTTGGTCATGAGGAGAAGGGGATATTTCCACTGTACTGTTGAACAAATCAAGTAAATGTAAAAGAGCAGTTAAATGAGCAATTTAAAGATTTCAACTAAACAAGCAATGCTAATTATAATGCAATGAGTATTAGTGATATATGTTCTTTGAAATGGAGTAGCCTACTTCATAGATAGTTTGTCGTTCCTGGCTTGGTCAGTCTCCAATAAATTGGGTTAAAGCTTTGGGGGGGACTCAGATGGACATTGGGCTGATTTAGACAAGCGAGCGGTTCTCCAGGTAATTAGCGCTCCATAAATAGCGAACTAACTAGCCTTCTGGTAGTCAACTATTCCAGTATCTTTGCCCATGCCACTAGCCTTGTACACTCAGCATTAAGCATTTTGCAAGTTTGTTTAATTAGTTAGTCTAAAGAAGCTGTAATTCAAAACAAACGCTAAAGCCAGCGTTGTGAATTAATTGTTTCTGCTGTTCTCATTATAGACGCTAGAGGCGGGAATTTACTTTGTTTCCCTTGAAAATGAAATCTATCACGTTCTTCCTCTGGTCGCCAGCGGTAGCGTTTTTTATCTCCGGTGTAAATGTGATTGCTTCTGATAAGAACGTTATCTACGTACGTACATTTTGGTTGATATTTTACAGTACGTGAAGGAGATAATTCAGATTTTCTGTTAACTATGTTATATTCTCATACAATAAACAACTTATAGTTGTTGTGAACCCCTGCGGATGTCCAAATGTGATGTCAAACAGCCTACCTGTTGTAGTGTACTATGTGCTTCTCAATAGAAACAACTACATGTCAACATAAGGTTTAATATTCTCTTCACACATTTTCACAAATATACTTATGGAGTCATCTCAAACAATGTTATCTATTCATCCTTCTTCTATTTAAGGGTTTTGAGAATCCATCTTATTGGATGTCTGAGGGTATTGATCCAATAGCATATTGTAGGACATTGATCTAATAGGATATTATATAAATCCCAAGAAGGCCTTAGACCTTTAAGGGAAAGCATCAGAAAGGAGGTGATGTCCATGGGTTCCAGACTTCAAGCAATCACAAAATGGACCTTACTGTTTTTTTAAGAAAGGCCCTGTTTATTTCAGCGAGACAATGCCAAACCACATTCTGCACGTATCACAACAGCAAGGCTTCATGGTAGAGGAGTCTTGCGGTCCAGACCTGTCGCCCATTAAAAACATTTGGTGCATTATGAAACAAAAATGCCCCAAAGATATCCAGGAGTATGCTGACCACTAAGAGACCACTGCTTTTTGTTGAAAAAAAACGTTTTGAGTAAGGAACAGAACGGTTCCATTTGCAGTGCCCTCGAACCCTTCTGTTCATCACTCAAAACTTTATTTTTCAACTTTTTTGGAAAAGAAAGAAAAAAGGAGCAGTGGTCTTAGTTTCTTCCAAATCTGGATGGGTTCAATATTTTATTTAAAACACTGACAATCATTGTTAGAAAATATTAAAAAAGAAACACAACTGGTACATCTTGCTTACATAAATATTCTACCCCCACACACTACTGTTTTGTAAAGCCACCTTTCTCTGAAATAACGTCAACATAGTGTAGTAAGTGTGGGGGTCCCCCTTAACAAGTTGGTTTAACCCTTTCTATGTAATAACGTCAACATATTGTAGTAAGTGTGGGGGTCCCCCTTAACAAGTTGGTTTAACCCTTTCTCTGAAATAACGTCAACATAGTGTAGTAAGTGTGGGGGTCCCCCTTAACAAGTTGGTTTAACCCTTTCTCTGAAATAACGTCAACATATTGTAGTAAGTGTGGGGGTCCCCCTTAACAAGTTGGTTTAACCCTTTCTATGTAATAACATCAACATATTGTAGTAAGTGTGGGGGTCCCCCTTAACAAGTTGGTTTAACCCTTTCTATGTAATAACGTCAACATAGTGTAGTAAGTGTGGGGGTCCCCCTTAACAAGTTGGTTTAACCCTTTCTATGTAATAACATCAACATATTGTAGTAAGTGTGGGGGTCCCCCTTAACAAGTTGGTTTAACCCTTTCTATGTAATAACGTCAACATAGTGTAGTAAGTGTGGGGGTCCCCCTTAACAAGTTGGTTTAACCCTTTCTATGGATGTAAACTTGGTAGGTGGATCTTGTGGACAACTATTGTTCATCTTGTGCCGCCCATTCTCAATGGGACTCAGATCAGGACCACTGACCACTGACCACTGACCGTATATCAGCTGTTTGTTTTTGAGACACCCTGATTGGGCAGAAAGGTGATTTTATTTTGCAGTACTTTCCTCTCTATCCGTCCTCCCATTGGCCTACACTTCCCTTCAGATTCATAGCCACACTAATTATCCTTCTAACGTGGGGCTTTTATCCCAGAAACGTGACAGCTTTAATGGGTCCCAGGTGGGACCAGTGGTATGGGCCCGTCTGTGTGAACTGGGAAGTTCCACCTCATAGGGGTTGGATACATATTCAAACTACATATTTAAAATGTTATATTGTGAGTTTCAGTGTTTTACAATAGATATCTAACACAGCAAAATGTCAATGTACCATTTTTAACAGAGTAGTATTAGAATTGGTACAGGTTCTGAATACGTCAGTATAGCACTATATGCTATGGGTTCTCTGACAGGCAGATTCATCACAGCTTGTGTACATGAACACGTTGTTTTGTATTTCATGTTCTCATAAAACGTTCCCTTGAAATGTTTTTGAAACAGGCTTTGTAAACAACAGGTGCAGACTGACTGGGGATCCATGTTGACTTCCACACTGACTGGGGATCCATGTTGACTTCCACACTGACTGGGGATCCATGTTGACTTCCACACTGACTGGGGATCCATGTTGACTTCCACACTGACTGGGGATCCATGTTGACTTCCACACTGACTGGGGATCCATGTTGACTTCCACACTGACTGGGGATCCATGTTGACTTCCAGCTCCTGCTCCAGCTTCAGAACAGTCACCTTTGAAGTGTCATGTGGCTCTTGTATTGTGACCATTGTTAATGGAAACAGACCTCACACAGGTGTCTGAGTCTTTATAAAAGGAGTCATTATTACTAAAAGCTTCAAATGTTCAAAATCCAGAGCCAGAGTTGACAGGAAGCCAATGAATAGATAACATCTGAGGTACCTCAACAAGATACGCCTGTCAGCAGAGCCTAATTGTATTTAAATTGTCTGTGAAAATCTTAAAAAGCTAGTTCATATTTTTCACAGCAAATTATTTACTGACATTTAGTGTTAAAGGCTATGTAACGTTCAGCACTGCATGTAGATTCACTGCTGTCGTTTGATAGTTGTCATGTGGGATTGATCGGATGAAATCAAGGCGGTATTCTTAACCTTGAAAATTAACTGCACGCCAGTACCATCAGCTGAAACTCCCAGAGGTCGAAATTTGCCTGAAGTTTATAGGTCCTTTAACATCCGCAACCTCATCATCATCATCATCTTCCTCCTCAGTCGTCAACCTTGCGAGCCAACCGGCAGAACGTCCAGTGGTGCTCTACTGTGTTCTCATTGGCCCTCTCGCTCATGTGGTGGACCCTGGTGTTCCTGATGGTGAAGCCCTGTTTGGAGATGTAGTCTACCAGGTGCCCCCTCAAGGACACTTCCTGGTGGTAGTCACACGGCCCGAAGGTGAAGGACACCTGGAAGTCCCTGGAATCCATCATGTGCTTGATCCACTTGGTGAAGTTGTTGGAGACGCCCTCCAGCAGCGAGTGGACCTTGGTGGTGAGCGTGAGCTGGGTGATGATGACCGCCACAGGGTTGGAATACTTAGACAGCTTCCTGGTGGAGGAGAGCTCCACCACCTCCTCGAAGGTGTCCAGTGGGTAGAGGGGTTTGGTTCTGGTGAGAGACTGGATCAGCGGCTCAATCTGGTAGAAGTCTGCCTCCTTTAGAGAAGAACATTACATTATTGTCTGCTTTCATAGGGTAACTTAAACTCATAGTTCCTTCATTCCACACACAGCCGACCTGGAGCTGTGTAGGAGTCTAGGATGGTCTAGGAACTCATAGGGCAACATCACCCTATTGGAATGGCCAACCTCTCCCACAAACACATTGACGTCACCCTTAAACAAAGGAAGGTTGCCCAAACCAGGGCACTAAATTAGCATCAGTGATATAAATACATCCTATATTAGGCTATTTGGAACCACATTGTATGCCCTTGAAACCGATGCAAGACTGGAACAACATTGGTTTATTATAAAAGCTTTGAGCAACATTGGTTTATTATAAACGCTTTGAGCAACATTGGTTCATTATAAACGCTTTGAGCAACATTGGTTTATTATAAACGCTTTGAGCAACATTGGTTTATTATAAACGCTTTGAGCAACATTGGTTTATAATAAAAGCTTTGAGCAACATTGGTTTATTATAAACGCTTTGAGCAACATTGGTTTATTATAAAAGCTTTGAGCAACATTGGTTTATTATAAAGCTTTGAGCAACATTGACACTAGCAATGCTCTTCCTGGTTCACTCTGTACCATATCTGTCCCAGTTAGTTCTGGGATTCAAACGGGCAACCCTTTGCTTACTGGCGTGACCTCTCTAAAGGTTAGTGTACCTTCCTCAGCAGCTCCATCTCTGTGAAGTCGTAGGGTAGCGTGAGCTCAGAGGTGCGGAGGAAGTTGAGGATGTAGCGGAAGAGGGGGCCGTCGCGATCGATGAAGTAGTGACCCTGTTCATCCAAATCAGAGTGCGTTACATCCGCACTACAGATATAGTAGGTAACATGACTTTGCTAAACGGAAGTATATACATCCAAACTCAGTCGTTTCCCGGGTGATATGTAACAGAGGATCATGTCTTACGTGTATTTTGTTAGTTCTGGCACCTCTCAACGGACCTGCTATAATAATCATGTTTAAATATTGTCTGCAAGCATATGTGCAGACTGCTGATGTACCTGAGCGTCTCGCGTGGTCGGGAAGTCCCCACGGAACATGGCCCCCAGCATGGAGTCAGGGTGGCGCTGCAGGGTGCACAGAGAGGTGGTGTAGAGACATCCACCAACATTCAGGGTCACCGGGTCGGTCATCTACAGAAACAAGGGGCAGAAGCACATACTTTAAGCCCTAAAGACAGTCTTCTACGGGAAGACAAAAATATGGAAATATTTAATTGGAATGCAATTGTATTTGTCAGCAAAAACAGTAAAAAGAAAACAGAGTTGAAGCTAATGTCATTTAGGATTGTCACTGTATGGCAGTACATTATCATTTTTTTCAACGGGGAGTTATTTATACCTGGGAACCCAGGTGGGGGCCAATAATGATGAGGTAGAACAGAAAACCAAGTCCCCGATTATCCAGATTTAAATAGAACTCCTGAACAGGGTCCTGGTGGTCCGAGACAGGAAGCACTGGTTTCAGCACCATGCTGTAGAACCGATACCGGCCTATGACTGAGCACCGGGACTGTTTCCAGCCTCCCACTGACAGGATATTCTGGATGGCAAAGAACACAGTCCCGGTGTTTAACTCCAGGGAAGTGCCGTTTCCACAACATCTGGGTATGCAGCTGGTCAAGATGATCTGGGGCCTTTTCAGGATCTAAGGGACCATACCTATTGTTGTCTGACACGGTTTCTTCACACGAAGAAGCCCTGATAATGAGGTGTTCACCCCATCTGTTCTGAGCTTGATAAGGCCTCTGACCTGTGTCTTATCAACATCAGTTACAAGGCCAACCACTATCATGTAGTCAGCAAACTTGTGTTGGGAGTCACATACAGAGTAGATGTAAATGAATACATAGGCATACAGAGACAGTCACCCCCACTCTAGGTTATCACCCCTGTACATCACTCACCATGTATCCCCAGTCTCCATTCTCCATCTGCACCACTATATTGTAGTGAACATTCCTATTCACTACAGTGGGGCACCCACCGAACCCTCCTCCCCATGTGGACTGAGGCAGGGTGGGACAAATGGCTGGTTCCTTCAGCAATTCCACCTTTTACACTTCGAGCGCCTCAGCTGGACCAGGTTGTGACCCAACAGGAAGCGTATCCGTAGAGGACCCAGAAGAAGCCACATGGGGAGAATGTCACTGAAATCATGCAGGGATTAAATGAGCACCCGTTAATAAACACCACAGTAGATTTGTCTCACGTGACCCATATCAGAATTATACATCTAGTTAATTCATTATAGGCTAACTAGCTACCTAACGGATGGATTGAAATCATGCCGCTATCCTGGCAAATAAGGTTCGGTATGGTGTAATATCCATCTAACACTTTAAAATGTGATACAGAACAACGGGAATTGTAACATGATTTGTTTTCAGTAACATTTCCGGCTGTTTGAAATCCTAACTTCAAGTCGCGGATGATAGCTAACGTTCGCTAAAACACAAATGATGAGCAATGGCCTAAGTAAGAGAACCTCATTTGGAAGTGTACCACCAACTAAGCCACGCAATAGCTTCCATCGCATTTCTGACTATAGATAATTATTTCTAATAAACCGTTTAAGCATATTTTACCGGCTTGCGAGTGTAGTTAAATGAAGGACGGATCCGGCATATGCAGCAGCAGTCTGTTGGAAATTGACAATGGCACGGCAGATAATAACAGCCAAATCAATTTTGTTCGGTTGTCTGCGCCACAAAAATCGTGACTAGACAACCAACAAACCAACCAACCAACAGTAACATTATAGCCAACTCTCCACTCAGATCATGATCCCCGGCTGCGTCTGTTGGCCTGGCTGAGAGTCATTGCCATCTTGCACCTCGTCAGTTATTGTTTTGGTATATTAGAAGCTCTTATCTATGGCGTTACGTTCAGCAACGCCATCCTCTCCTTGGGTACTGTCACAAATGTAACGTCCTAGACCAGAGCCAGCAATTCAGACTCAAGTCGGTTCACAAAGCCCCGCCCTCATTCCTTGATTCGTTTTTGGGAAGTAGGACGACGATTTACTTTTTTTAAATTTTATAAATGTTCTTTTTTCGAGTCAAACAAGTGAGACCCACCAATAAAAGGTATTCAAAAAAGCGGGGTCAACAAATTCAAGGTTCCCTGGACAACTTTGTCTAATCAAAAAGTAAGTTGCTGAGTTTTAGGTTCCAATTAAATCAATTTAATTATCGTAAAAATTATTCGGCTAAATCAGGGATATGCAAACTACGGCCCGAGGGCCGAATGCGGCCCGCGAGGCAGTTCCATCCGGTGCATTGAAGGTAGTATGTTTTGAGGGGAAATAAAAAACAACTCACCAGCCCATTTTCATACATCTGATTAATTACACGTTATAAGGGATCTACAGTATAGGTATGTTTTAACTTTAGCCCGTTTCTGACCTGCTAATCATTAATGATTACCAAATTAAAAAAACAAAAGTGGACCTCCATTTATTTTCAAAATCTTCAAGTTGTCCCTGAGCCAAAAAGTGTTCCCTCCCCATGGCTAAATAAATCGTAGATTGTTTGATCCGACAACTCGCTCTTGGTTTCACTATGGCAGTGGTGGGATGGCCAGCCACGGAACAGGGCCGAACATGAGGAGGCCTAGGAAGGGTCTTCGATCCCAAGCAAAAACGCGTACAGAGGATGTGGCCTGGGATACGATGGATGAAGAAGAGGAAGCGTACGACGGCCGGGGAGCTCGCCCCAAACTCAGTGTCCCTGAAGCTAACGCTAGGGCTTCTGGACAGGAGAGTGAGCTGGGGGCGCTAATGAGGGACTTTCTGATTCTGCAGCAGAGGAGTGAGGTATGCTGGATGTAGGAGAGAAGAATTTCTGTGTTTAGTTGTAACCTGTTCTGTGCTGCATCTGATTAAAACAAGGCTCTATGAAACAAGGCTCGATTTCAATGATCCAAAAGCCTGATGCAGACACTTTATTTCTACAATATTGGAGACTTGTGCCTTTAAACATAGATTATACATTGATTGCATGTATATATGCTAAAGGATTTAATTCCTAAACCAAATTATTAATAAAATAGGCAAAGCTAATTAAAGGCCATTATATAAGCTGCAATAAACATCTGATACTAGACCTATTGAACAACTCTGATGCCACTGACTGGAATGTTATTTTAATTTTGGGGGATTTCAATATAGATTTTTAAACAATTATATATACCTCCTCTCCAGGCTCAAGGCATTTGGCTTTATTAATGTTGTCTACAAAGATATCAACAGCTCAGTTATTTTGAACATAAACACATGGAATAAATCTAGCATCGGTCATGGGGTTCAGACTAGGTTGTAGTATTAGCCCCATTTAATGTATTCTAGTAATGGTGTTTCTTTCCCCATTACATTTTAAATAACACAAACCTGAAGGGAAATCTTTTTTGGAAGAGAAATACATTTAAAATCAACATAAACAATTCTATTATGCTTTTGAAAAAATAGATACCAAGTTGTTATTGCCCAAGATATTAGTTGCTTTTGTAATTGCCTCTGGGATTAAACTAAACATATCAAAATGTCAAATACCGAGTATTAAAATGTAAAAACATATCAAGAATGTTCCAGTAAAATATCTTGGGATTCACCCCTCACCATTTTTTATTAACTTGCTCAAAAGGGTTCGATCAATTATTGACAGAAAAACAATTGAACCTTGTCATCTGGAGAAACAAGCCTTATAAACACGTATTTCAAACAAGATATGGAAAGGTGGCCTGAGGTTTTTATAAAAGGCCCATTCAAATTATTTGGTTGAAAACATTTTGGTCATATACAGATTTGCTCTGCTTTTGAATTTGTAAATGCCAAATAACATGTTTAAGAAGACCATGATAAAATGTGTTTTATTTCTGTAACAGCCCATTTACAGCAACAAAATAATACAGTTGGGGGGTTTTACAGTAACATCCGCCACAGATACACTTCGTTACAATCAACAAATCATTCTTCTTCCTCTAGTCACTGTCTTTGTGTTCATTACTGTATCTGCTCAAGTACAGATCTACTATACACAGCTAATGAGGTGGTTTACTTCTGCCAACATCACGGTCTTGTATGTCCGCAAACCAATCATGAAACAGAAGTGCAAGTATATTACCATATCAGAATAAGGACCATGTTCCTTTGGTCATGTGCGTATATTTGCGGGTTGACATTGGAGTAAAGAAGTACTTACTACAGTAAATGCTGTATAAGTACTTACTATTGTGTAAATAAGTACTTACTACATTAAAATACTGTATAAGTACTTACTCATGCATGAATAAATAGGTACTTACAAGTAATTTAATAGTAAATAAAGGTTGTTTTCCCAGCATAATTAGTGGGGGACAGAAGGAGGTTTGGCATGTCTACATATTCAAGACTTTCTTGACGCTGAAGAGGATGTCTTTGATCTGAGGAACACTGTGGTCCTCCAGGATCTTGGCGTAGGGCATGGGTATGTCAACCCCGGTCACTCGGACCGCCGGGGCATCCAGGTAGTTGAACGCGGGGCCTGGAAACGGAGATGGATCAATATTAACGGGAAACCGAGGCTGCTGTGTGTTGGGGTTATTTTTCTGGTTAACTTTTCCAAACACATTTATATGCATTTAGATCCCTGCACAAGGAAAACTATTAACTATCCATCTACCCAATACATTGGTAAAGTAGAAACTGGATAAGGAATAATAATTTCAGTGTCAACCCAAACATCCACTTCAATCTAGTTGACCCAGTCAACCGTTCAAGTTGGTCAAAACAAACTCAGTCACCAGAGAAAAGCCAACATGGTCTTACCACAAATGCAGTAATACATGTCCAGGCCAGAAAGCAAGATCAATCTCAATTGGAAATACTTTTTAGTCAAGGATTACCCTTAATCGGTGCCCAGGAACAAGTACAGCCTGTAATGTATAGGAGAACCTGAGCCTACCCTCCATAAGGGATGAATGTATAGGAGAACCTGAGCCTACCCTCCATAAGGGATGAATGTATAGGAGAACCTGACCCCTACCCTCCATAAGGGATGAATGTATAGGAGAACCTGACCCCTACCCTCCATAAGGGATGAATGTATAAGAGAACCTGAGCCTACCCTCCATGAGGGATGAATGTATAGGAGAACCTGACCCCTACCCTCCATAAGGGATGAATGTATAGGAGAACCTGAGCCTACCCGCCATGAGGGATGAATGTATAGAAGAACCTGAGCCTACCCTCCATAAGGGATGAATGTATAGGAGAACCTGAGCCTACCCTCCATAAGGGATGAATGTATAGGGGAACCTGACCCCTACCCTCCATAAGGGATGAATGTATAAGAGAACCTGAGCCTACCCTCCATGAGGGATGAATGTATAGGAGAACCTGACCCCTACCCTCCATAAGGGATGAATGTATAGGAGAACCTGAGCCCTACCCTCCATAAGGGATGAATGTATAGGAGAACCTGAGCCTACCCTCCATGAGGGA